>JANDJT010000081.1:1563046-1589009 GCA_024331685.1 Stegophilus panzeri
CTTCAATCTGAAAACAAAACACACACACACACACACACACACACACATACACGGGGGTTGGGGGGGTAATTGATTTCTTAATGAGGGGACTTCTTTGTGCGGAAGGACCCTCTCTAGCCCCTTTCATGATCAAGAAGGGTGTAAACACACTATCTCTCAGTATAAAATCCGCAGTAAGTGTGTGAGCGCAGTCTGCTCCTTATATTAAAAACAGAGAACGCTGTTTATTTTATCCTTTCGTTTGGTGTAAAGTTGCTGTTTAGTTTAAAGTGCTCGAGCTTTCCCACACTAGGCGCACTATCTCCGCGGAGGAATATCGGAGGGAAAAAAAAAAAAAAAAAAAAAAAAAAAAAAAAAAAAAGGGCGGGACTTTTCCGTCTCGCGCGTGAGACGTCATTTAGGACTTGGAGTCCCACGCGACAGCTTACCCGCGCGCCCCACTACAACACACGCGCACAATCTGAGCGGAGTTTCTCACGAGCTGCACTGACGAGGAACGCGCCTTCTTTATTTATTTCTTTATTTCAACATATTTATTGCTTCTTATTCTTGGAACCGGAGAGAAAAATCTTGGGATCTATGAAAACTCGGGGTGGATTTGAACAACATTTGTGACGGGATGAACCGTTTCTTGTTGATGTTCTTATTTCTCGGGACGGCTCCGGTCTGTGAGGGGAAAGGTAACGGAACCTCAGTGCTCTCACACACACTCTTCATATTTCCTTCCTCATGTGTGTTATTACCATTTATTATATAAACATTACTGAAAATAACAACCGAGTGGCTGTACATGCACTTGTTGCGTCGTAGGCTACAGTTATTACACACATACACACTGAACTCATACACACATACACACACACACACACACACACACACACTGAACTCATACACACATACACACTGAACTCATACACACACACACACACACACACACACATACACACTGAACTCATACACACATACACACATACACATACACACACACACATACACACACATACACACTGAACTCATACACACATACACACACACACACATACACACACACACACACACACACACACACACTGTGGTTCAGGTGGTAGAGCGGGTTGTCCACTAATCGTAGGGTTGGAGGTTCGATTCCCGGCCCACGTGACTCCACATGCCGAAGTGTCCTTGGGCAAAACACTGAACCCCAAGTTGCTCCCGATGACAGGCTCGCGCCTTGCATGGCTCTGCTACCATGTGTGAGTGTGAGAGTGTGTGTGTGTAAGTGAGTGTGAGTGAATGAGACACAGTGTAAAGCGCTTTGGAACCACTAACTGAGTCTGGTTCTTTTCTAAGATTTTCCCAGGCTGAGTGTGTGACGGTGCTGTGGTCGAGTTTTGTGTCTCAGTTTAACCTCTGTGAGTAATTTATAGAAAACACTACCAGGATGATTTGGGTGACTGGTAGGTGTGAATAAAGTCACGACTTTTAACTTTATTTACACTTTTTTTTCATAGCGTCAGCGGTTTTATTTCCTCAAATTACATGTGTGTGTGTGTGTGTGTGTGCGCGAGAGAGATTTAATGGGCTTTTATGGCAGTGTGTGTGTGTGTGTGTGTGTGTGTGTGGTGGGGTCAGCTCACTTTAAAGATAAAGCGGTCGTCGTGTGTGTGTGTGTGTGTGTGTGTGTGTGTGCGCGCGCGCGCTTGGGGGACGCCGTGTGAACAATAGCCCGGCAGAGTGTTTTATGGCTCGTGCTGCACTCTGATGTCTTTTGTGCGCGCGACTCTCTCCCTGCAGCTGTCGCGCTTTCTTCCCACGGGGCGCGTGCCCCCCACATTTACTGCGCACGCGCAATAGTGACACGCCGAAAGCCAGGAGCAAAAAAAAAAAAAAAAAAAAAAACCCAATTCACAGTTCCTTGACTTGACCAATGGCCAGTGTGTGTTTGTGACTTTAAAGTGTTTGTGATATTAGAAGCCAGTGATATTAGGAATAGCCCTGATATCCTTCCTACACAAATACTACATAGGGTATGAAATAATGAATGCACTTCTGCACTTCAGCATCAGTGATAAATAGTAATCCCAAGCAGCCTCTCCTATTGGATACACATTATTACTACATGTAGGAAGTAGGAGTTATTCATGTATAAATGCACCATTTGTTTTAACTGTACAGGACCTCCATGTAAAAATATACTACATAGTAAATACTGCAATACTGATATTTCATAGGCCCTCTAACAAATCACAATTTCTCTTTAGCCGGTTGGGTTACAGCCCTATGTCTACACCCAGTTTTGTGTTAGCTTTGAATAGAATGAATCATAAGTTTGATTGGATGGAGAGTAAGTCACGTCGGACTTTCGGTTGTGTCCGGATGTCTATCGGTGTTTCGAGGAGATTCAGGCCTTAGTATTGGAGGTGTAACAACAGTTCTTACCCAGATTCTGTTTTGTAAAATAGACCCAAAAAATAAAGACGTGATTTAAGACCACAGTAAAAGCACAGTGCCACCAAAACCATACAAAAGTGATGGCTTTACCAGGCGTGGACATTCAGGCGCTTCGTGAACATTGTCCATTGTCCATTGCATGGACATTCAGGCGCTTCGTGAACAAGAGTGGCCGATGTAGGCTTCGCAAATCCCACAAACGCAAAGTAGTCTGTTGTAAAACGTATCGGTACTGTGCAGTTCTAGTGACTTTCTCTGCTAAATCCATTTCTACTCTCTTTAGGTCCTTTTCCAGAACCGTCACACTAACTGTCCCTCAATGAACTTCCAACCTCAATCCAGACCGCAGAATCTGTCAGTATCTTCAAAAAACAGCTAAAGACCCACCTCTTCCGTGAACACCTAACTAAACCCTAAAACGCCAACCCCACATTATCCTTTAAAAAAAATAAAAAAATAAAAACTTACCCTGGATCTTACATCTTGACTCTGCGCACTTTGCTTTTCTAGAACTCAATTAAAAGACCTTGCACGGTAGCACTACTTGTATTGTCGCTTTGCATAAAATCGTCTGCTAAACGAATAAATGTAAATGTATACTGTGTGTAGAAGTGTATATTTTATTTATTTATTTTACATGAACACTGATATGTAAACATCCACAGATCTAGATCATCTCAACGCATTTTGGGGGGGGTTTCGAGTTAAACAATCTTTTTTTGCTGTCCCAACGTAAAAATTGTTAAACATGACCGAAAGTCCTAAAGGTGGTATGTAGACTTTTGTGTGCTCGGAAGTGTGTTTCGCCAATGAAAAACACTTGCACGGCAAACAACGAACTAAAACAAGTGAGAACCAGTTAACTGTCTCATTTGCATGATACAAACGGGCCCCACTGACTTTCATTCATTATTAGTGACAGGAGCATTTCTGAGCGAAACACTCCTTTAAAGTGTGGCCCCGAAGCTCAGAATGCTAGTTAAGTGTTTAGAAATGAAGGTGTGTGTGTGTGTGTGTGTGGCCTCTGAAAGTGCAGTGACTGAAATTAAAAGACAGAGCAGTTTGTGGATGATCTATCATGATCTTCATCTATCAAGGAGTCTTTCAGGAGCTGAAACAATAGCCCGATCTTCCATGAAATCAAAAGGCGCCCTTACTCTTTACAGTACATTATGATTGTTCTGTTTGTGTGTGTGTGTGTGTGTGTACTTCTCTACAATGTGCCTAAGTTTGTTTGTTTTTTTTTTGTGAATGTGCGCAGGTCTCAGGTGTTTGGAACCATGTCAGAACGGAGGAGCGTGTGAGCTCACCGCCGGCGGGAAACCAGGCTGCAGGTGAGTCACAGCGCAGAGTAACTCTAACTTAAAGACGGCTCAAGAACTCCGCTAAGGAGAGCGAAAGAAAGACACGCTACGCTGCAGCTGTGCAGAGTTTTCAATTTGAATGAGGCTCCACGCTGAGCGTGTGTGCACGAGCGCGCGTGTGTGTGAGCGTGCACGCGCCCATAGACATTCTCTCTCCCAGAGGCTCAGTGGTCCGTTACTCCTGAAGCCTATTCAGCCAATTCAATCCGACAGCTGCCCTTCTCTCTCTATTGTCCTCAGCCCAGACACACACACACACACACACACACACACACACACACACACACACACGTACGCAAAGACACACACGTAGTGAGCAGACACACTCACATACATTTTGTGGGGTCATAAAATGTTTATCTCGTTTTGAATATGCACACAAACATGGAGACATAGTGATATTCACAGTGCACGCATGCACGCACACACACACACACACACACACACACACACACACGGACACACACGGACACACACACAAGCTCCCTGGTCATTAAACAGGTTTATTCACACACACTTTTTCTTTTTTCTGTCTGCTCTTTGCACCCTCACACACTTTTATAATGTTCGTAGTTTTGTTAGTCTCTCTCTCTCTCTCTCTCTCTCTCTCTCTCTCTCTGTCTCGCTCTCTCTCTCTCTGTCTCACTCTCTCTCTTTCTCTCTCTTTCTCTCTCTGTCTCTCTCTCTCTTTCTCTCTCTGTCTCGCTCTCTCTGTGTCTCTCTCTGTCTCGCTCTCTCTCTTTCTCTCTATGTTTCTCTCTCTCTCTCTGTCTCACTCTCTCTCTCTCTGTCTCTCTCTCACACACACGCTCTGCTGCTATGCTTAGTTTCATCCAATCTCATTACCTCCACAGCCATCTGCCCCAGAACAGGACACCATTCAGAGTGAGTGTGTGTGTGTGTGTGTGTGAAGGGGGGTCAGCTTGGGGGAAAGGGAGGGGGCAAAGATTTGAAAGCAAACAAGTGTGAGAGCCTTTTGGCCACATCCCACATGACTTCTTCCTTTCCTTCCCCACCTTTCTCTCTCTCTCTCTCTCTCTCTCTCTCTCTCTCTCTTTCTCTAACAAAGGAATGAATGAACAGTGAAATGTGGACAGGTCCTTGTGCTGATGCAGCGTAGTAAACTTCAGTACAATAGGATGAAAATAGACACGCAGATTGAATATCCGGTCGAATGTGTTCACAGGAAAACAGGAAACACAAAGATATATTCGGATTCTTTTCTCCTAAAAATACAGGGTTTTTTTTTCTTCAATAGTGACCGCTTTCATGGCCCCGCATTTCCCACTGAATGGAGCATGCGTGTGTTTTGGAAATCGAACAAAAGCTCTTCTCTGTGGAGAGTGCTGAAGGACAGCAGCCATGCTCGTGTTAGTGGGCAGTCCTTGCGCCCCCTGCTGGTGGAACGTGTCACTATACTGTCAGTGTTTCACAATCAAAAACCCGAGACATTATCAGCACCCCAGGAACGCTTTGCTTTGGAACATTCAGGCTTTAAAATGGTCTTTTAGTATAACGTTCATATTTACATTTGCCGTGAAATTCCCATTACCCTGATTAATTCCAGTTGCATGGAGTAATGGGTGTTGCGTTGTACACGATCGTGTCAGCATTGTTTGTGTGAGTGTGTGTGTGTGTGTGTGTGTGTGTGTGTGTTTGATAAGCAAATTTTCCAAATAAGCTGGCCAAAGTAAATGCGAATGTTCTGGAAGGAAACAGCGAAACAATGTTACCACGGATAAACGTAGCATCAAAATTCACTGCTTCAGCATCCTGGTTCCTCCGTGGTGAAATGAGCTTCAGCCCCAAACAGCCGCATGTAAGATAAGGCCTTACGTCACTTTCCCTGCGCTGACCTTGCGTTCATTTCCTTTCGTATTATTTCTTGTTTGTTTGTTCGTTTAGTGCACGTGGTCTTTGATTGTCCGGCAGTATGCGAGGTTATTTAATAGATGAGTTATCGGAAACTAAAGAAGCGATCCGTGCTAGGTTCTGGCGGTTTTCTGTCTTCGTAATCGTCTTCGTAAAACATCCCTAAGGATTTTGATCACTGGATAAGCAAATCTCAACCTCGCTAGAGTTGTTTATAGCCTAGGAGTTTCATCTGCCATGTGTAAATGTGTGTGTGTGTGTGTGTGTGTGTGTGTGTGTGCTGCGTAATCTGTTTCGGCGCAAGAGACTAAACTAGATTAGAGAAAACGAAAGTTTCTCGTTCGGTTTCACGCGCCGAGGCAGGAAGCAGGAGGTGTGAACACGCACACGCACAGACTCAGACACAAACACACACATTGAGGGCAATCAGTAGCAGATGGCAGACCAGCCCCCTGCGAAAGCTGTAGCCTGGAGTCACAAATGTGGTCATAGGTCACCACTGCATCTGTTCAGACACACACACACACACACACACACACACACACACACACACATGTTGCCAGGGCAAAGCCACAGACGCCTGCTGCTGCAGTGCCACAGAGACAAAGCGTGTTTATCCAAATCAATGCTGAGAGTAAACACACACATTTTGAGGAAGGTGTACTTGTGCTTATTGGTTTAGCGACTGACATAAATATTTATTAATTAACGAATAATTAATTAATTAATGCCGATCACTGGCGAGAGAGAGAGAGAATGTGGAAATTACAGGAGATTTAAAAAAAAAACAACTTTAACTTCGACTTAAACTTAGAGAAATAAGCTGAGAGTGAGAGTGATGGAACGTAAAGCAGTTAAGAAAGATGCAGATATATACAGAGGTGGAAAAAAAAAGATGGAGTGGTGGGAGAGAGTTGGATGGAGGGGTGACAGGAGGAGTGTGCTCTCTCGGGGGATCAGCCCTGGTGACCTCACGCCACTTGCCATAGCAACAGGGTTCAGGGGAGAGGCAGAAAGCAGGGGGAGGGGCCTGCATCACAACTGCACTCGTCAATGCACACACCTGCTGCACACGCGCACACACACACACACACATACACACAAAGTCCTGAGAACATTCTTGCTAGACATGAAATATGTATACTGTTAATGATTTAACCAGTGAAGATGTAGCTATTAAGTCTTTTATATTATCGGCTAATTACTACGAAAAGCTACAAATAAAACAGCACCACATGCGAACCGAACTTCCACGGATTTTGCCGTACTCAACAGTTTCTTGGGAACTCCCATAGTAGAGTTGTTTCTACTTTTATTGCCGTTGTTATTTGGGGGGGAAAATAAATCTTTAACGGATTCTGTGTGTCTGTGTTTTATTCTGTTTATCGCTCAGCTGCCCCGCGGACTACGCGGGAGCCCAGTGTCAGTTCCCAAACCCGTGCAGTCCATCGCCATGCCGGAACGGAGGCGTGTGTCGCCCGCGCACGCAGGGCAACGACGTGGAGTTTGCGTGCGACTGTACGCTGGGTTTCAGTGGGCCGCTGTGCCTGACACCCGTCAATCACGCCTGCATGAGCTCACCGTGCCGCAACGGAGGATCTTGCTCACTCCTTACGCTCAGCACCTACAGCTGCCGCTGCCCACCGGGCTGGACAGGTACATCGAATCGGTCGCATTCCTGAGTTTAGATGTAGTATTCAGACGTGTTGTGTTATAATGCTTGTAATTCAAGCACTAACGGTACCGTGAAAACCTGCACGTGTCTTGTACAGGTAAGACGTGCCAGCAGGCGGACCCGTGCGCGTCAAACCCCTGCGCCAACGGTGGCCGGTGCTCAGCGTTCGACTCTCACTTTATCTGCACATGCCCGCCCAGCTTTCACGGGCCCACATGCCGCCAGGACGTAAACGAGTGCGCCACGACTCCCTCGCCCTGCCAGAACAGCGGAGTGTGTATAAACGAGGTGGGCTCGTACCGCTGCCACTGCCCACCCGAGTACGCTGGCACACACTGTGAGCGCCCCTTCCAGCCCTGCCAGCCTTCTCCCTGTGCTAATGGGGGCACGTGCACACAGACCAGTGACACCGGCTACGCCTGCACCTGCCTGCCAGGTAAAGGAAGAGTGTAAAGTGTGTGTGAGTGATCTGGTACAGATGGGTAATTAAATGAGTGTGTCAGGATGTGTGTGTACATAACTGTGGTTTGTGTGTGGGTGGTTATAGTGTAACGTTGCTCTGATGTGCAACGCAGCTCTTTTGTTCTCGAAGTTTACGATTAACTTAGCTCATCTTGATTGCCATAGTTAAATGTACTTTCCAGCACCCACACACACACACACACACACACACACATACACAAGGTCATTGGGTGGGGGGGGGATTTTCACACACTCACACACAGGTTCCCACAGCCAATCTCTCACTCGGTTTATTCATTCACTCACTGTTTGTTTTTGGGGTTTTTTCTTCTTCTTCTTGTCTTCAGGCTTCACCGGGCAGGACTGCGAGCATAACATTGATGACTGTGTTCAGCACGCGTGTGACAACGGAGGCAGGTGTATGGACGGCGTGAACACATACAACTGCCACTGTGACAAACACTGGACAGGTACAACACAATACACGACAACTCCTAAGAAGGATCTACTTGAACTCTTTTGCCCACATGGTGGGTTGTTTATGCTGCTTTATGGAACCATTTCCTCCAGAGAGACCAAAAAAAAAAAAAAACCATTTAGAGTGATAGAGGAAACCTTTTGTTCTAATAGTATACACAACACAGCAGACAACAATGCAGCTTGGGCTACTGTAGAGTCCACCACTACAACTTGTTATTTCGCTAGCCAATGGTACTAGTTTTCTAGTGCCAAATGTTCCGGTATGGGAAAAAAGGCCTTAAATTCCACAACTGTACGTGTCAATAAATACATTTTTGTATGAAAGTCTGTCTGCGCCACTCGAGGCATTACTCTGACGCATGACCTCGACACAGGTCAGTACTGCACAGAAGACGTAGACGAGTGCGAGCTCTCTCCAAACGCCTGCCAGAACGGCGGCACGTGTCACAACACGGTGGGCGGCTTCCACTGCGTGTGCGTGAACGGCTGGACGGGCGACGACTGCAGCGAGAACATCGACGACTGCGCCAGTGCAGCCTGCTACCACGGAGCCACATGCCACGACCGTGTCGCATCGTTCTACTGCGAGTGCCCTCACGGGCGCACCGGTGAGTGTACGGGGGTTTGATTATGCACTGAGAATGGAGCCAGCTGCAAAATCCGAGGCACAGTCCTGTTAACCCTTTCATCCTGTTGTTTATTGAACTGATTATTTGCAGGTCTGCTGTGTCATCTGGATGACGCGTGCATCAGTAACCCGTGTCAGAAAGGCTCCAACTGTGACACCAACCCCGTCAACGGCATGGCCATCTGCACCTGCCCTCCGGGCTACACCGGCTCTGCCTGCAACCAGGACATCGACGAGTGCTCCCTCGGTAATAGCCGCTCATGAGCTTTGTGTGTGAGGTTGAGCTTGGAATGCAGAGAGAGAAGCTGTTCAGTGATATTTATGATCGGCGTGTTTTTGTTGTTGTTTATTTCAGGGGCCAATCCATGCGAGCATGGCGGCCGGTGTCTGAACACCAAGGGCTCATTCCAGTGCAAGTGCCTCCAGGGTTATGAGGGGCCACGCTGTGAAATGGACGTGAACGAGTGCAAGTCTAACCCGTGCCAGAACGACGCCACCTGCCTTGATCAGATCGGTGGTTTTCACTGCATTTGTATGCCAGGTGAGGATTGTACCTGTGCTTGGTGTGTGTGTGTGTGTGTGTGTGTGTGTGTGTGAGGTTTCTGTTTCATAAGATATCTGTTGATCATTTTGTCTTTTCTTACCGTGTTCTTTTTTTTGGAAAACTTTATGTATGTAGGGTACGAGGGCGTGTTTTGCCAGATCAATACAGATGACTGCGCCTCCCAGCCTTGTCTCAACAACGGCAAATGCATCGACAAGATCAACTCGTTCCATTGCGAGTGCCCTAAAGGTAACTGCTTCTGAGCTGGTTACCTTCAACTAAATAATTAGCAGTCATGTGATCTTTTTTTGCACATTCGACAGCTTGCTTTTTTGTGCGTCGAGTTTTTACTTGAGATCATCGTTAGAGGAAAGAGGAGAAGGAACATGCAGGCTGGATAGGATAGAAGGAGAAAAACATATATCGGAGCGTAGGAAGAAAAAAAAAATAGCGAGGAGGTACGGGGAGAGTTGTAACGCGTTTTATTTCTCAGGATTCTCTGGGAGCCTGTGCCGAGTGGACGTAGACGAGTGTGCAAGTACGCCGTGCCAGAACGGAGCCAAGTGCACTGACGGGCCAAACAAATACGCCTGCGAGTGCAAAGAAGGTGGGTGTGCTCACAAACACACACATACAGGAAACACACTTAAATCGAACCGAGCGTCTTAATCGTCTCCATTCTTTCTCTTCTTTCTGCAGGTTTCACCGGCTCTATGTGCGAGATCGATATAAATGAGTGCGCCTCAAACCCGTGCCACTACGGCGTGTGTAAGGACGGCGTGGCTTCGTTCGCATGCGCGTGCCGCCCCGGATACGCAGGCCGCCTGTGCGAGATCAACATCAATGAGTGTTTGAGTCAACCGTGCCGTAATGGGGGTACCTGCCTGGACCGGGAGAACTCGTACACCTGCAGCTGTCCTAAAGGAACCACAGGTATCTCATACACACACACACACACACACACACACACACACATAAATTAGTCAGGATACCCCCTAAATCATGTTGCATGTGCAGGTCGGAACTGTGAGATCAATGTGGATGACTGCAAAAGAAACCCATGTGACTTTGGCAAATGCGTCGACAAGATCAACGGATACGAGTGCCTGTGTGAGCCTGGATACACAGGTAAGAATCTGTGTGTGTGTGTGTGTGTGTGTGTGTGTGTGTGCGCGTATGTGAGTGTGTAACAGGTGGCGAGCGAGGTGCCCGGCTTTGGTGTCAGATAACGTTTGAGGACAGAGACGCCCTTTTCTAACTGGGACACAAACACACACCTGTGTGCTTTGCACTGATGTCCTCTTAAGCTCTCACCTGTCCCTGGATGCTGTATCTCAGACAGCTCGCCCCCCCCCCACCCCACCTCACACACACATTTGGAAAAGTTTTTGAAAGAAGAACAGCATAATGTGTGTGGGGGAGAGATAGAAAAGGTGGGGGGGATAAAGGGCCATTGTTGTAGCAGAAGCAGGCGGTTAGGTGACACTGTCTGCCCGTAGAGGTGGTGTGGGTGTGGGTGTGGGTGGGGGGTGGGGGTAATTAAGGGGTGGTAATTGTTACTTCGTCATGTGTGAAATATGGCTGCCTCCTTTGTGTTTATAAACGTCCCTCTATGGGACACCACCTCCCCCCTTCGAAGAGTGTGTGAGAGAAAGCAGAGAGAAAGGAAGGGAGGGGGAGGTTCTGTCTTTGTCATACACAAGGCCTGTCATTCACATGGTCCGTCCTTCCCCAGCTGTTCAACATCCTCGGAGTATACACACACACACACACACACACGCAGGCTTTTATACTGAAACTTAATAAATAAAATAAATTCACCTCAGGAGTCGTATAATAGGTCTTCTTTAAAGATGACATTTGTGATGTTATTAGAAAAAAAAATGTTTCACACAGTTGCCATGGCTGTACGTTTTATTTATTTATTTATTTATTTAAAATTAGCCTGGCTTTGCAGAGGAAGAGCTGCCTGGCTGTGTTCCAATTTATTTATAAGGCAATTCACACGGCAGGTATCATTTCAACAGAGCGTTTGGGAGGAAGACGACAGCTCGTCAGTTGCCCGTATTTATCTCTTCGATTGAATTCCTGTGCTTGCCTTTGCCCGTATTTCAGGAGCGACGTGTAACGTTAACATCGACGACTGCGTGCCAAACCCATGCCGTAACGGTGGCACCTGTGTGGACGGCGTGAACTCGTTCACTTGCCTCTGCCCTGACGGCTTCCACGACTCCGTATGCCTCTCACAGCGCGACGAGTGCGCCAGCAACCCCTGCATCCACGGCAACTGTCAGCACCAGGCCAACGCGTACGTCTCTCTGTCTCACACACACGCCGAAAAAAACCACATATACACACACAAACACTTCAAAAACGCATGATATTTAGGAAAGTTGGAGAACATTCCGTTTGGAAACGTACTTTTCGACACACATAGCGTGCCTTAATTAGTTACTCATACTCATCGTCTTTTTAAAAAAAAAAAATCCCTACAGCTATGTGTGCGTGTGTGAGCCGGGCTGGACGGGCCGGAACTGCGATCTGAACGTGAACGAGTGTCTGTCCAACCCGTGTGTAAACGGCGGAACGTGCCGAGACATGACCAATGGCTACATCTGCAGCTGCAAAGCAGGATTCACAGGTGAGTGTGTATCTGTCAATGTTTGGACACCTGTGTGTGTGTGTGTGTGTGTTTCTGTGTAGATGTATCTTTTTTGTCATCTTTAACATCTGTTGCAGGTCCTAATTGCCAGACTAACATCAATGAGTGTGCATCCAACCCCTGCCTGAACCAGGGCACCTGTATTGATGATGTAGCTGGATATAAGTGCAACTGCCTGCTGCCCTATACAGGTACAAAACACGTGCATTCTCCCTCTCTTGTTCTCCTTCGTTCACACACACACACACACACACACACACACACAAACCCAAATGCCTAGGCTTCCTTCAGTCTGCTTCACACGGCATTGTTTGGTGTTTTGCAGTGTTTGTGTTTGCCTGAACATCCTTTTCGCCTTTTATCAGAGTGGGAACTTTTGGTACATTTCCTGCAATTCTACTTCCTATTTCCTCTTAAGGGGAAATTCAGAATCGCAGGAAATTGCCGACCGCCGTATTATGCGCCTGGAAAGTGTCGAGGAAATAATAGTGCTGCTTAACAATGCGTACATGTGTGAGAGAGAGAGAGCGAGAGAGAGAGTAAGTGCATGTGAATTTGTGTGCTTCCTAAAGCGCTAAGTATATTACAGATGTTTTCTTTGTGTATTTGTGGGGTCTAGGCGAGCTGTGCGAGAGTGTGTTGGCTCCCTGCTCTACACGCCCATGTAAGAACAGAGGTGTGTGTCGCGAGTCTGAGGACTACCAGAGCTTCTCCTGTGCTTGCCCAGTTGGCTGGCAAGGTAAGCATGCATGCATGCGTGTGTGTGTATGTGTGTGTGTATCATGTCTTAAGGATTTCATCATGATCTTTATCATTCTTAAAATGTTTATCCTGCTCTGTAGGTCAGACATGTGAAGTGGACATCAACGAGTGTGTGAAGTCCCCATGCCGTAATGGCGGCGTGTGCATGAACTCAATGGGTGGCTTCCAGTGCCGATGTAACCCGGGATTCACGGGAGACCTGTGTGAGACCGACATCGACGACTGCACTCCCAGTAAGACACAGAAATACGGCAAGCACGCATACACCCCGAGTACCCGCACACGTCGTTCGAATCTTGTGTAATCTCCCCGTCTCGCTCTGTGTCAGACCCCTGCGGCAACGGCGGCGTGTGCGTGGACCGCGTGAACGGCTTCACGTGTGTGTGCGTGGCTGGGTTCCGCGGTGAGCGTTGCACCGAGGACATCGACGAGTGCGTGAGCGCCCCCTGCCGCAACGGGGGGAACTGCACAGACTGCGTGAACAGCTACACCTGTAGCTGTCCAGCCGGATTCAGCGGCATCAACTGTGAGATCAACACACCCGACTGCACCGAGAGGTAACACGCACACACAAACACACACCCGTCAACACACACACCAAATATATATACTACATACTGTGTGTGTAAATATGAATACGCAAATCTTCTGTTCTTTCGTTTCTCTTCACTTGTGCTAAAACTTTGTCGATTAAGTAAAACACATTTTATACACAGCAATTTAACCACATCTGTGTGTGTGTGTGTGTGTGTGCGCAGCTCCTGCTTCAACGGTGGTACATGTGTGGATGGGATTAACTCATTCTCATGCGTCTGTCTGCCCGGCTTCACGGGCAGCTACTGCCAACATGACGTAAACGAGTGTGACTCGGGCCCATGCCTGAACGGCGGGACATGCCAAGACGGCTACGGCACCTACAAGTGCACCTGCCCACATGGCTACACGGGCACCAGCTGCCAGGTTATACACACATACACCACACACGCACTCCAGCTTCTTATTTCTTATTTCTGTTTCTGGATACATAAACCTATGTTTATTTAACACGTCTGTATGGTTGTGGTTTTTCCAGAGCCTGGTGCGCTGGTGTGATTCAGCTCCTTGTAAAAATGGAGGCTCGTGTTGGCAGCAGGGCTCTTCTTTCACGTGTCAGTGTGCCAGCGGCTGGACTGGCATCTACTGCGATGTGCCCAGCGTCAGCTGCGAGGTCGCCGCTCAGCAGCAAGGTAACATGAAGAGAGAATTATACGCGTCTGTACGAGACCGTCTAAGCGTCGGTGTTCTCTCTCGCACTACTAACACTCGCACTCTCCCCACATTCTTTCTCGTTGTGTCTGATGTTATTCATCGTTTCTCTCCAGGTGTATCCGTGGCAGCTCTGTGCCGTAACGGAGGCCAGTGTGTAGATGCAGGCAGCACGCACCTGTGCCGGTGCCAGGCAGGCTACATGGGCAGCTACTGCCAGGAGCAGGTGGACGAGTGTGTGCCAAACCCATGTCACAACGGCGCAACCTGTACCGATTACCTGGGCGGATACACCTGCGAGGTATGCACTCGCACACACGTACTCCCCTGTTCATTACAGAAGGAACTGTTGGCCAGTTTGTTCTGAGGACAGAATCGTTCATCAGATACAGAATGAGTCACATAGGAGTGACTCAGAGGCAGACTCTGAGAATGTGCTGCTTGATAAACAGGACATGTTTGGTAAACAAGCTGAAGTATTGTAAACATACATTCTACCAGTACCACCATGTTGGATTTGATATACTGTACATCCCAGATATTACTGTGTTAAACTGTGTTAATGTTCCCGGTGTTGAGTCTGAGAACACTACATGGCAGAAAGCACTCGTTGCTGTTTCCTGACTGGTGCTGGAATTAAATTCACATATCTGTTTTCCTTCTCTTACTCTGTCTCTGAAAGTGTGTGGCGGGATTCCACGGGGTAAACTGCAGCAAGGAGATAAACGAGTGTGCGTCTCAGCCTTGTCAGAATGGAGGCACGTGCATCGACCTCGTCAATACCTACAAGTGCTCCTGCCCTCGAGGAACGCAAGGCGAGCATACGAACAATCTCCTTAGTGTTTACGCTAACAGTGTAAATTAGCTAGACAGGAGCCCATTTGCCGGAATGGTTAAGATAGAAAACGTGTGTCCAGTGCATAATAAAGCTGTTTTCATACTCTGCAGATAAAACCCCTCTATGAATCTATAACAATAAATATCCTAATCCGTCCTAATCGTCTCTGTCACTCTGTAGGCGTTCACTGCGAAATCGACGTGGACGACTGTTCCCCGGACGTGGACTCTGAGACCGGCGAGCCACGCTGTTTTAACGGCGGGCGATGCGTGGACCGTGTGGGCGGCTATGGGTGTGTTTGCCCGCCGGGCTACGTGGGTGAGCGTTGCGAAGGCGACGTGAACGAGTGCTTGTCCGACCCCTGCGACCCGAACGGATCCTACAACTGCGTCCAGCTGGTGAACAGCTACCGCTGTGAATGCCGCACAGGATACACGGGTATGCGCGCACAGACATCACACACTCCCAGAGGCCTACTTAACGGCGTACGTCTATTAACGCGTATCGAAATCTAATATGTTGCAATAGGAAGTTCATTATGAAACGCTGGGATTGAAGCATTTGTGTCAGTCATTTCAAAGGTTATTATAATATATATAGAATTGACTGTGGGATCTTCTTTAATTACTTATTTGTGTGTGTGTGTGTGTGTGTGTGTGTGTGTGTGTGTAGGCCAGCGCTGTGACACTGTGTTTGACGGTTGTAAGGATAAGCCCTGCAAAAATGGTGGAACCTGTGCAGTCGCGAGCAACACTAAACACGGATACATCTGCAAATGCCCACCTGTAAGTACACACCACGTATACATCTGACACATTTACCTAAAGTTATACCTGCAAATGGAAGTAATTCTATCCAGACGACAAAAAACAGAACTATTTGTACGTAGAGAGTATTTACACACACAGCACACCATTTCTCCTCTGCTGTAGGGTTTTTCAGGCTCGTCGTGCGAGTATGACTCAAGCTCATGTGGACTCCTGCGCTGCCGCCATGGTGCCTCCTGTGTCCCGGGTCCACGCTGCCTTTGCCCGCCAGGTTACAGCGGACGCGAGTGCCAGACACGCCTCGATTCTCCATGTGCTTCCAACCCGTGCTACAACGGTGGCACGTGCCAGACGTCTGCAGAAGCCCCGTTCTTCCACTGCCTGTGCCCGTCACACTTCAACGGCCTCTTCTGCCACATCCTAGACTATTCGTTCAGCGGAGGCCGGGGCCTGGACATCACCCCTCCGCCAGCCGAGTCGGAAGAGACGGAGCCACGTTGCGAGGTGCCGCAGTGTGAGCAGCGAGGCGGCGACGGCGTGTGCGACGCAGCCTGCAACAGTCATGCATGCGGCTGGGACGGCGGGGACTGTTCGCTCAATTTCGACGACCCCTGGCACGAGTGCAGCGCCGCCCTGCAGTGTTGGAGGTACTTCAACGATGGCAAGTGCGACACGCAGTGTCACAGTGCTGGCTGTCTCTACGACGGCTTTGACTGCCACCAGCTTGAGGGCCAGTGCAAGTAAGTCTCGCACGCAAGACCAAACTCTGACTTCGGCATGAATAGTTTCAAACGCTTATTCATATTATTATTGAAAGCTGTAGATTCTCTTTACTGATTACTGATTACCACTTCCATATAAATTCCATGTAATCATGCACGTCAGATTATTATCCGATTTCCGCATTTCTAAGCAGTCATGTAAACAGCATCCAATAAATATGAACAGGTTTAATTAAGAAATGTAGAAAAACAGAATATTAAAAAAATACGTATATCAAAAAAACCTAGTGGAAAGAGAATTCCACTGATTCTGTTTCTCTCACTGTCTCTAGTCCCTTGTATGATCAGTACTGTAAGGACCACTACTCGGACGGCCACTGCGATCAGGGCTGCAACAGTGCCGAGTGTGGCTGGGACGGGCTGGACTGTGCCGAGGATGTACCGCAGCGTCTGGCATCTGGCATCCTGGTGCTTGTGGTGCACTTGCCACCCAGTGAGCTGCTCCACAACGCTTCCTCCTTCCTGCGCCAGCTTAGCGCCCTGTTGCGCACCAACGTCGCCCTCAAGCGCCACGCCACCACGGGCGAACCTCTGGTCTACCCGTACTACGGCACCGAACACGAGCTGAGCAAACACACACGTACCGCTCACGAGTGGAACACAAACCCTGGCAACCTGCTGCAGCGTACCGCTAGGAGCCTGTCAGTGTTGCCCAAGCCCCGCCATCGACGAGAGCTGGACACCATGGAGATTAAAGGGTGAGAAATAGGGTCACTGACGAAAAGAACGAGTGTTGACAAAACCGTTACTAGTGAATAGATAGACGGATATTGCTACTGCATAAGATAGTAGATTAGACAGCTCTACACACATGACACACCAGTACAGCAACTAATGATACAGAGCAACATTAAAACATGTAATAAGTATTTTAACTCTACCCTCGTGTTTGTGTGTGTGTGTGTGTGTGTGTGTGTGTGTGTGTGTGCACGCATTACAGCTCCATTGTATATCTGGAGATCGATAACCGGCAATGTTACCAGCAGTCAGAAGAGTGTTTTCAGAGTGCAACAGATGTAGCTGCGTTCCTGGGAGCGCTGGCCTCCAGCGGCAATCTCAACGTTCCTTACATTATAGAGGCTGTTACAAGTGAGCGCTCACACCAGGATACGTTAAAAGAACAATACGGACTCATACAAAAACGAGTATTTATACAGGCCTTTCTCTCTCTTGTTCAATTTCTTTGTAGGTGAGAACGAGGCCCCTGGCCGTGGAGAGATGTACCCCATGTTTCTGGCTCTCCTGGTCCTGGCTGTGTTGGTCCTGGCTGCCGTCGGAGTTGTGCTGTCACGCAAGCGGAAGCGAGAGCATGGCCAGCTGTGGTTCCCCGAGGGCTTTAAAGTGACCGAAACCAAAAAGAAACGCAGAGAACCTGTGGGAGAGGACTCAGTTGGACTTAAGTGAGTGTGTGTGTGTGAATGTGTGTGACGTAAAAGAGGTAGCAAGAACATGTACGTGCGTGAGTTCTGGATCGTTTGTGCTGTTTGATTTATACGTCTCCAACAGGCTTTATGCGTATTATTGATTGTTGAATACTACTAAAGGGGTTTCAGCAGGAGGCGTCCGGCAGCTGAGGGCATTTTTTATTATTAATTATTCATTTGCGCTTTTTCGAAGGCCTCTGAAGAACTCTGATAGCAGTCTTATGGACGAGCAGCTGAGCGAGTGGGCAGAGGAAGACCACTGCAAACGTTTCAGGGTAAGAGCGTGTGTCTGTGTGTACACTCATAGGGGAAAAAAAACAAAACAATCTTGCACCCTAGAAGGGTTTTTTTTTTTGGCTTGTCTCTTAAGGGGAACACTTAAAGGTTCTTTGAAGAATCCTATAACAGAAGGTTCCATCCAGACTCTTGGCAAAGCTATAAGCATTTAACCATCCAAAGAAACCCCGTGGCTCCTTGTTCGCTAAGAATTTCGGTTTGGTAATGAGTGGTCAGAATGAGTTGGACGGGATCAGATCATTCATCAGTCAGATCTCACCTGCTCTCTTTAGATTACTCTGGTTACCCCTGTTTTCATGTACACTTAGTTAGTCTGAGAAGGGTCTCTAGCTCACTTATGGTCCCTAGATTTAGACTTGGACTAGTCCCTGTGAAATCTCCTGCAAATTACAGATCAAAATCCATTGCCATTGCTCTTTCAGTTATTACTAAGTATATCTTCTTCTCCTTATTATTATTATTATTATTATTATTATTATTAATAGGGGCACAGATTATCAGTCCGTGCCGGTTTTAAATAATATCACGTGTGTGTGTACGGTTTGAGGAGGTATTTATAAGTGATACCATGTGCATGCATTACTAATGATAATGAAATATTTTTTTGTATATATGCAGTTTGATGAACACACCACAACAGATATCGGTATCCGGCCGGATCCGCGTCAGTGGACTCAGCAGCATCTCGACGCGGCCGACTTGCGCTTGACCTCGATAGCTCCTACACCGCCGCGGGCAGACACGGACACCGACTGCGTAGACGTGAACGTGCTTGGCCCGGGTGAGCGACCCTTATCTCACGTCACAATCCCGTCGCTGCGTCTGTGCTCAGAAATAAACAAATCGTTTCCTTCCTTCAATTCCATGCATGAAACCCTAGAATGAGTATTATCCAGCTGAACGACGAGTTAACCCTGTAGTGATAGTGTTTATCATGAATTTATTTATCCTGTGTGGACTTCTAGAAGTCAACCAAATGAAAACTTGCTTTGAGTAGCTACAGGTTCAGAACGAATAAAAAAAGAAGCAGGAAGTAGTGAGTAAGGACACATTTTGAACCCAGTATCTTTTTCTCAGATGGCCTGACACCTCTGATGATCGCCTCGTGCAGCGGTGAGGTCGGCGAGGAGGAGGAGGGGGAGGAAGGCGTCATCGCCAACTTCCTGTGGCACGGCGCCGATCCACACCAACGTACAGAGCGTGCAGGTGAGACGGCGCTGCACTTGGCCGCCCGTTATGCCCGATCCGACGCCGCCAAGCGCCTTCTAGAGTCCGGGGCAGATGCCAACGCACAGGACCACGCAGGACGCACGCCACTACACGCTGCTGTGGCTGCCGATGCACAAGGAGTCTTTCAGGTACACGCACACTAATATACATAAACATGCACCTAGCTGTAAGGTCAGTAGATAAGCAAGTCGGAAATTAGGAACTTCACTAACCGAAGGGCTCTAACCTTTCTTACAGATCCTAATCCGGAATCGGGCTACAGATCTGGACGCGCGCATGAACGACGGCACGACGCCACTCATCCTGGCCACACGCCTAGCAGTGGAGGGCATGGTTGAGGAGCTCATCAACTGCCATGCCGATGCCAATGCCATTGATGACTCTGGTACACATTCATACACACACACACACACACACACACACACACAAAATCTTTATTTACCAAAGCACGGCAATTTTTGATGCGATGTTCCTAGTTAATACAGCAAGAACACACGAGCAGCAATCTCACATCTCCGGAAGCAATGCTCATTAAACAGCAAATATATAAAATTGTCAGAAATCCAAACTGCAACCTGAAGTACTGACTCTGGAAATATAACTATATAAATATTCGTACAAGCTGAATTTTTCTTTATTAGAGCTAGTATTAAATTGACTCCGTTGTTTTTGTCTCTCTCCGTATAGGAAAGTCTGCTCTCCATTGGGCCGCTGCTGTCAACAACGTCGAGGCCGCCGTAGTGCTTCTGAAGAACGGAGCCAACAAGGATCTACAGGACAACAAGGTGTGTACATGTGTGCAGTGCTGGTTTTCAGAGCCGCACAAATCAGTGTAAATGATTTGTAATATTATTTTGAATCAAAGACTTATACATGGAAAGGGGATACACGCTTATAACACGCAACTGATCTCCAATAATAAAATGACTGGGGAAAAAAAGTGCTGGAAAAGTGATTTTGTTCCTAAACTGTAGAAATAATGATGACTATTGTTCATTATCGTATATACCTAGTGCTTATTCTCATGATTTACTGTGCATTTATCCAGATTTCTACATTCGTAAATGTTCAACATTGAGATCTTGTATACCTTTCCAGGAGGAAACGCCCCTCTTCTTGGCAGCGCGTGAGGGCAGCTATGAGACGGCAAAGCGCCTCCTCGACCACCTGGCCAACCGCGACATTACGGATCACCTGGATCAGCTGCCACGTGACATCGCCAATGAGCGTATGCACCATGACATTGTGCGTCTGTTGGAAGAATATAACCTGGTTCAGACTCCTCCCACTCTTACTCATTCACCCCCTATCTGCTCGCCCGAGGCTTTCCTGGGCATCAGAACTAGCCCGGGAGGCGCCAATAATGCGAATAATGCAAAGAAACCCCGCAAACCCGGAGGAAAGGAGGGAGGAAAGGAGATGAAGATGAAAAAGAAAAAGAACGGAGACACAAACATCCTTTCTCCGATGGAATCGGATGTCTCCTCACCCCCAACCATGACATCGCCCTTCCAACAGTCCCCACCTATCACCCATCACCTGCAAGGGTTGGCTGACTCCCAAATGGGCGGGGCTCACCTGGGGATGGCGAAGCCATTTGACTCCGCTCCTCCACGCTTGTCTCATCTCGGAGTGGCTAATAACGGAGGTGGAGCTCCAACGGGGCCATGCGATTGGCTGGCAAGGGCACAGCAGCAGCAACAAGGGGCATTCTCGGCTATAATGCCAACAATGCACCACGGCGCTAACTTGCCGCAGGTGATGGGCTATCCCACAATGCAAAGCAGCCACCTGGGCGCACCAGCTCACCTGCTGTCTAACCACTTGCATCAAAACCATCTGCAGCACCAAAACTCAAATTCTGCCAATCATGGCCTCTCTCACCACTTCCTGGGTGACATCACTTCGGTAGCAGAACTTCAGTCCAACTCAATCCAAACCTTGCTCCCGCAGGAGACGCAGCGCCTTCCCAGCACGCAGTTTCTGACTCCTCCTTCTCAGCACAGTTACTCCACCCCCATGGACAACACGCCGAATCACCAGCCACAGGTCCCTGATCATCCCTTCCTGACTCCATCCCCTGGCTCTCCTGACCAATGGTCTAGCTGCTCTCCACATTCCAACTTATCTGATTGGTCAGAGGGAATCTCGAGCCCACCCACCAGCATTCATATGAGTCACATCCCCGAAGCATTCAAGTAATAATGACAGCACAGGACGACAGTGATAAATGACTCTACTGCCAAAACGTTTTTGACTACTTTATATTAATGATACTTTATTCCCCTAAACTGCTTATTTTGTATTTATTTATGTGCTTTTGGACAACGTATATATATATATATATATATATATATATATATATATATAAGATCTTTTTTTTTTATTTATGCATTTTATTTGTATTTGATCAACAAGCTGCTCAGAACAAAAAAAACTGAACTACTGTCTGCTGAGTAAAATATAAAATGTCAAGTTTGTGTTAAATGCTTTGACTTTTTATATATATATATATATATATATATATATATATATAAATTTTTTTGAGATTCAGTATTAAGTAAACTATGTAAGCTTTTAAAACCGAGCTTTAGATGTCTGTAGAAAGGGTCTTAGGTTCTGGTCATATGACGCATCTCTGTCTCACACACACACACACACAAACACACACTCAAACACTGGATCGTGATATTTTGTACTTAATGACTCAGTTATGTTACGAAGCTGAATGACAAAAGGACAAGTCTTGGAATGGACAGAATGGACACTTTTTTTCCTTTTTCAGCACGCAGTTTGCTGTGCAAAACAGTGTGTACAGTTTGTCTAATGATGTTGTGTAGTCACTGTGTATGTAGCAAAGCGATTTATTTATTCCTTTTAGTAGATAGGTGTCCGTCTGCCTTTTACAACCGTCGCGAAACTGTTATGTACAATTGTCAACGTTCGAATGTCTTTTTTTTTTTATTATTATTGTTTTGTAATGTCACACTGGAGCTGAGCTATGCAACGTTCAGGCTGGTTCTCAGAGGCTAGATACCCTAGCACGTGTACTAGATATGTAGAAAGGTGTGCGCGTCTGTGTAAGACAAAGAACGTACACGGTTGTGTATGTGTCGCACTGCGATGATGTCATCTGTGCTTGTGCCAAGCAGCCAGTGGGTGTCCGACATGTTAAATTTTTATAAACACTGAGCAAATGTTTTACTACTGACTGAATAACGATATATGCATTTGTAGTCCGTGAGAAGAAGTCATTTTGTCTGATGACGTGTAAAACTATTTTTTCTGGAAACAATAAAACATGTTGCTTTTACGATGAGCCGTCACACTACTGCGGTCAATTAGTTTTATTCGAAGATTTTTATTTTCTGCTGAACTCAAACTACGAGTCGCGAATAGAAAAGCGGGTAGATTGGATACGACTGCAGGATTGTTTTTGCGAATAACGTGCAGAGAGATGCGTAAAACTGCAAAGTGTATGGTCAGTAGGTCAGGCTAGAGTTCACTCGTAAACAAATCAATGTTATCACAAAATAAACGGTTATTATGCCAGTTGATGTAATGGGCGTAGTGTAGCAACTCCAGCTGAATGATGGGTAAATCAAGAGCTGATGATTCGTGAAAGTTTAATGCCTTGCGGTTCATGAATTCGCCATTAAGGATCAGTAATAACTAGTTACACGCCAAAAAAAAAAAAAAGTGGAAGAAGAATAAATATAATAATAATAATAATAATAATAATAATAATAAGTATGCAAGAGAACACTAGTAGCCTAGTGCTTTTCGAGCACCACTAATGAGCGATACAGAAAAGATTTTATATTTTTGACCTGTTGTTCTTTTAGACTACCACTAGAGGGAGACAGACACCAGCATAAATTTTATGCGACAACGCGCTGGATAGCTACAGTAGCTAAAAACGGGTGGTTTTTAAGGGTATAGGGTAGCAAAGGTGTCTGTTATTGAACTATATATATGTGTGTGTGTGTGTGTGTGTGTGTGTGTGTGTGTGTGTATTCTGTGAAAGTTAAAGAAAGTTTACTATAGTTTTTATATGAAGTCTGTGAACTAATCCACTGTTCACTAAAGGAGACCTGAGTGCAAAACTGTATGTGGTAATTGCAGTTCCAATCACAGCAACCGTAGTCCCAGCACCACAGTGAGAATGTCCATGTGGAATTGAGGTCCAAAACCATTTCCATGGTATTTCAAGCAGCACCATCCTCAGCAATCTCCAGGCTGCACCGCTTGGGGTCGTACTCAATAGCAGAATGTAGCCTCCAGTTGATGAGAGCTCCAACCAGAGGTAGGGCATCTGGACGGATCAGGCAGGTTCGGAGAGCAGAAAGGGTCAGGATCACTGGCATCTCCATAAAATCATGTGTGGCTCGACAGAACGAGAGAGAAACTGTGCATCCAGACAGGACGAGCAACAAACACAGAGATATTTCTTTTCTACGCAAACCTCGCCCACCCACACACTCATTCACTCCCACTGAAGTTGTGCATCTTTGCAGGACCCAAATGGACATGTTAAAAACCTGTTGTCCAATCTGTTGTTAATCTTTTCCCCCAGTTAAGTTTTGCGAAGCACTCCTGTATAAAGTCAGTCTCGGGGAAGGGTTTTCCATGCTGGGGTTTAAATTGAGCTACTTCGTAACTATCCTTTGTAATTCCTGCACATGATTAGCATGAAAATAAAAATGCTTTTGTTGAGCTGACAGGCTAGCTGCCATTTGCTTCACTTTCTGTTCTTGTTCAGCACCAGTGCGATTGATTCCTGGCAAACAAAACAACACACACATCTCTCTGAATTCATTTTCCCAATGTGACTGAAATCTTCTGCGTTTGTCATTTTCTCGTTTCTTTAGTGCTGCCATGTCTAGGTAAAAGGTACATTACTAACATTTTAAATAGGGACTTAAAGGAGTGGGTTTTTTTTTGTTTGTTTGTTTGTTTTTTACATCATAGTGACACCCAGTGTTCAAACTAGAAATCTCATTTTTTTAAATAGTGGCCTTACTTTCTAAAGTAATGGCCCCCATGGGCTTTTTTTTTTTTCCAGTTTGCCCAGATTAACTAGTCCGTGTAATGCAGAGATGCGTGCTTCAGTGAACCACTGCTGTATCCTTAAAACAGCACATGAACACAACACTTTAAACGCTATAATTCATACAACGCCGTTCAGCTTTATGTGACGAATAATGCCATGAATGCCTTAACAAAAGTAGCATGTACTTTTTGAACTATTCCTCAACTTGTCTTTTCTTGCCAGTAAAAAAAAACGGTAAGTTTTACGCTAAGTGATAACAGAAACTCGTTTGTTTTGTGGACGTTCTACATTAAATGTATTTTTTTAATCGGCACATGTTTGATGACCTCATAGGCTATCCATAGGAACAAATCCAGGGCATGTGCTGTCGGTGGACAATAAAGGGTATCCGTTGATGTCATTTTCCTGCCGGAACACGCCCCCTCGGCCAGACTGAGCGGCAAAACATCCAACAAAATAGCTGGTTTTAATAGGAGAATCTGCGAAAACACTAGTATAACTAACAATTATCAGCTTAAACTAAAGGCTCGACAGTGACCCTTACAACATGGCCAAGAACCTGTCGTCCATGGACATTGGCATGTGGCCAGAAATCGGTTTTCCTGACATTTATATGTACATGAAGCCTGAACGCATACAAAAGGCTTGACCCTTGATCCTGCTTCAAGGCGGGATTATTTGGAGAAATTAAAGCTACAAGAACACCAATAAACATTCTGGTTGTATGTACAATTTTAAAAAAAAAATGTATTATATAATTTTATCTGGCAACCCGTAACCTAGCTAGTCCTAGTTTATTTGTAGCTAATACTGCTTCCACTTACTAACGTTATATATTTGTGAAGGTAAAACACAATCAGAGAATGAACGAGCCCTCGTTATTCATCAGTGGAAACAGGCAGCATTTAAAAATAAACATGTAGCAAATTATTCATCATTGTACATCATGAATACCACGTGCCGAAAAACTTACACTGCTCGACTTAGTAAAAAAAAGGACTGAATGGTTCTAAAAAGATAGCTCCGAATTCTTGTTGAATCTGTTCGCACAAAAGCTTTTCCCCCCGTTTTAGATGTTTTCGTGGAATTCACTCTGTACACTAATGCTGCCGCTCAGTTTTTTTGCCACTCAGCGGGCGTGACGTCACGTCCATTTTCCCTATTAAGCGCTTAGAAAGTGTGTGACCTCGTTGGCTATCCATACTAAAGAAACCTGCTCAAATCCAATGGCGAGCCGCTTTCTACAGCCACAGCACCGCTCAGTTCATTATAGCGACCATGGTGGACGAGCTTCTGCACAATATGCATCTTCACTGACATTTTAGCTTTTATACTGGACAACAATTTTATTTATGTTTGATTTGATTTATATCCCAGCATCCACAGCGAAAAAGTACATTTGGAATTGAGGTCCAAAACCATTTCCATGGTACTTGAAGCAGCACCAT
>JANDJT010000081.1:1589116-1605035 GCA_024331685.1 Stegophilus panzeri
AAATCACCTTTTATGACCTTAATTTCTCGCTGTGGTTTTCCAGATGTCAGGTGTAGTGTTATTACTGCTGTTATTTATCCATGCAGTCAGTCCAGTGCGTGTGTTTATTCATTTATTTATCCAGTTGTCTCTTTATTCAGGCAGTATGCAGCTACAAAACATCATTATATGCCTACAAGTCCTGCCAGTATATAGGGATCCAACATTAATGCTAGTATTGTCATAATGTAGCCATCTTAGCTAGCAGTAAGCCAATTAAAATGTATAGTAATACGATAAAGAATAAAAACATGTAGTAATCTAAATATACCTATGTAAACAAATACAACATTTTCTATATGTTAGTGTATATATTTTGCCTTTGTTATACAACATATAACAGATACACATACACACACACACACACACACACACACATATATATATATATATATGACTGTCAAAATACTGTAGCCAGTTTAGTTAGCAGTATTAAGGCAATTAAATGTATTATTATGATCATGATGATGATGATGATGATTATACAATAAAACATCAAATATACCATAATATAATAATATAACAAAAAAATACTATAGTCAGTTTAGATAGGAGTATTAAGGCAATTAAATCTATTATTATTATTATTATTATTATTATTATTATTATTATTATACAATAAAACATCAAATATATCATAATATAATAATATAACAAACAAATCCTGTAGCCAGTTTAGATAGAAGTATTAAGGCAATTAAATATATTATTATGATTATTATTATTATTATGATTATTATTATGATTATTATACAATAAAACATTAAATATACCATAATATAAAAATATAACAAACATTAACATCTAATATATGAGAAGTTGTAGGTACTATATATATATATATACACACACACACACACACACACATATATATATATATATATATATGAACAAATATGTGTTTTTATTAGTAGTATTATTATTTAGTATTAATGTATATACTGTTATATATTATGTTATTAGCCAGCGTATAGTTCACTAAAACTGTATTTTGTAATTTTCACTTCAGCACTGTGTGTCTGTGTAAAACTGTTCATAACTGTATAAAAGAAATAAATGTGTCTGTTAAGTTCAAATTAAAAATAAATAAAATGGTTGCTGTTACATTCATAACATATGGAAAGTGTTTTGGTTTGTTTTTTAAAAATAAATAAATTTAGTACTATCATATCATATTCCCAACGGTATTGTTTAATGTTTGCGCTAGCTTCACTAGCAAAGCAACCAGGTTTTGTGGAAAGAATCCTGTCGTGTGTTTGATGCTAATTGTACAGTTGGTCATAAGCTTTACAGTAATTACATGTTAGATACATAGCCTCAGACCCAAAACATGTTTTGGCTGATTCACAGCATTTGAGGAAACTTTGTGTTTCCTGAACTGTTCTTTAAATGAGCTAACATGACAGACAGATGTAAAATGTTAATGCAGCTGTTCTGTGTACTATCATCCAGTCAGTTATTCACATACCTAGGGAAATGTTCGCAGTTTTACTTGGCGGATAATGGCAGAAGTTTTAGAGAGGACTGACAAAAAAATACAACAACAATAAAATAGAGAGTTAAAGGCTTACTAAGAGAAGTTGGATAATCAGGTCAGTGTTACCTTTTGTTTCTGACTCCTGACTCCTGTGTGTGTATGTGTGCTGAGTTTGTTGTGGTTTTTGAAGGATGGATGCAGATGGAGGGGATGGAGGCCTTGAGATTAAAATCGCTTCAGTGGAACTTTACGACTCGTCCCGGGCAAAAATCGACGCCAACCTACGCTGGCTCTTTGCCAAAGCTTATGGTGAAGGTAAACAGTTTTTTGTGCTCTCTGTCCTTTTGCTCAAGGCGTGCTTGTGTGTGTGTGTGTGTGTGTGTGTGTGTGTGTGTGTGTGTGTGTGTGTAGGAGAGCGCTAGAGCATGAAAGGAAAGAGCAGGAATGGCATAGAGCTTGTTCCCAGATTGTAAGTCAGCAGTGGTCAGTTGTGTGAGGCTTGTACTTGGCTTCATTGTGTGTGTGTGTGTGTGTGTGTGTGTGTGTGTGTGATTCAGGCAATATCATTGTACAGTAATAATATGCACAAATGAGCAAAGCAGTAATAACTGTGATGTTGTTTACGCTCTCATTATCTGTGGCTTGGGCAGAAATAGTTGGCTTGACAGCTGGCTGTCGCTGGTGTTATATACAGTACTGTAGCCCGTCCTCTTTTATTTACCTCACATAAAACTAAAGTTAGCAAGCTAAACATATAAAAGCAGGGAAGAACTCGATTGACCATATATTTTGCCCCAAATTCATATTGTAGCCAAGTGTTTTTGCTCTGTTTCTGCATATGATGTATTTTAAACAAGCCCTCATTTTGATCTTAGTAAGCTTTTAAGCCAACATACTGTTACCAAAAATAAATAAATAAATAAATCAACAATGAGAAACGAGTAGCTATTATTTCTTGTTTTCCCTGAACCATGGAACAGTTGAAACGACACGAAAGAAGAAATTCAAATGATGAAATGCCGGCCTGCAAATAACGCAAGCAGGTTATTTATAAAACATCATTTGATATGTATAAGAAGCCTTCTTATAGTAGGCTAGGTAAAAGCATATATTTTCATATATAGTACGATCAGGTGTGTTGGGGTGGTCTCTCGCTGCAATTATTCTATGTGTTAACTTGGAACTGTGTAGAAATGAAACATTTTTGGGCATTATTTGCATCTTTAGAGTGAAACGTACCCCTATTTATTCTGTAAGTACCTTTTTTTATAAAGACACCTTTAACATTTCATCTTAGCTACCTATCCACCTTTTTCCTGAACGCGAAAGTCTCGCCTGGTTCCTACCAGAAAGCCTGTTATGCGTTTCCGGTCTCTGGGATTTATAGTCAAATAAGCGTACGTTCCTAGCTGATAATGTGACGTTAAACGTGTGAAAATGGCTAAACAATGCATATGGCTCCATAGTGTCGACACTGTACAGTGCCTCACCCGTCAAAGTTGAATGACAGTTAGATGACATGAAGCTATGGCCTGAGGTTAGCTACACTGATATATTAATAATTAATATAATTGGTTTCTCTGAAGGCGTCGATGTTGAAGAACTCAGAAATGACAAAAGCACCATATAATTACCCGCACAGCGATAAAACAGACCGGGTTTTGTTCAGGAAACATGGCGAATTCATTTTTTTAGAGCCCAGTCAGAAAGTTAGCCAGGCTAAACACAGCTTGGGTAACTAGCTTGGTAACAGAGGGGGCGTTCATATCCTAGATACAGTTCTGGATTGGGGTGAAATTCAGATGGCTTTTTGTCCACAAAATTATAAGAGCACGTATACCTTCTTTGGGGGATATTTTAACTTCCAGGCTGCAAGCTATGCTCGTTTCCTGTCGTCAAAGTTTTGGCATAGAATGCAAGACATGGACATTCTTTTCAGGTTGGTGCTCAAACCAAGTATCCATCCATCCATCCATCTTCTATACCGCTTAATCCTTTTCAGGGTCACGGGGAAACCTGGAGTCTATCCCAGGGAGCATCGGGCACAAGGCGGGGTACACCCTGGGCATGGTTCCAATCCATCGCAGGGCACACCATCACATACACATTCATACACTACGTACACTTTAGACACGCCAATCAGCCTACCATGCATGTCCCGCAGCACAGGGAGAACATGCAAATTCCGCACACACAGGGCCACGGTGGGAATCGAACCCCCGACCCTGGAGGTGTGAGGCGAACGTGCTAACCACTAAGCCACCGTGCGCCCTCAAACCAAGTATTTTCCAGGAATTTCGAAAGTTTATCGCCGCTTGAAGTTGAAGCCAGCGACAGCGCAACTTGACCCTGAGCTCATTTTTATTCTTACTAAGACTCAAAAAGTGTTCACAGTCATTCTGTGTAATTAATTCAGTCGCTCTGTTTAGCCAGTTTTAATGAGGGTTCCTACACAGTGCTTTAAAAATGAGTTCGAAAACCCGGAAGTGAGTTGGCATTTTTGCACTTCCGGTTCCGTCGTCCCGAAGTCAATGGGTTTTTTCTTAACGGGTTTTCGGTTAAATGCCTGGAATAAGGTCTGTGATTAACACAAGCACTAGATATTTTCACATTTTATTCTACGATATAAAACACACCAGTAAAACCCCACTCGTGATTCTGTTAAGCTTTTACATGTCTTGATAAAGGCGGTCGCTAACAAGTGGCTAAGTGGGACTACAGAGGATGTCGGGGACATTAAACGTCATCACGCCGAACATAAAACGCTACTACAGCCTCGCTGTGTTTATACTTGTGCTTTTACAAACTTTCCAACTACATTTTCAATTTATAGTATTTTCCAACTCTAGTGGGGTTTTTTTTTTTTCAGATTGTAGTGCTGTAAAGCTTAGTGGTGTCGTTCAAAAAGTTAAGTTTCGCTTTTTACTTCTGATTGTATTCAGCCTTCAAAATTCACAAAAGTTGTGTTAATTCATGAAGATTATCTTGATGAACAAAACGTGTAGGAATCATAGATTTTCTGCAACATTCCAAAAACCATCGGAAAAATCCTATTGGATTTTTGTCGAGGGAACCAGGGTGATGGTAACTTCCGGGTATACAGAAATACGCCAGTTTTGCTGCGCTCTAGAGAGCGGAACAAGATAACAGTACAACGGAAGTTAGAATCCATCATGGCGGCGCTCATTGGTTTCTCTGTGTACAGGTTGGGTTTTAAATGACTAGATGTCAGCTAACAACTGTGATTCATTTCTTCTCTATCATGCTTAACATTTCCATGGATGATCAAACCGTCTCATACTGGTCGGAGTATGTTTCATCAAAATCTCAACTCTGGTGACCTCAGCACTGTACTGTATCCCGTTCTGGGTAGGATGTCCGGAGCCTGTCCCAGAAACAATGGTCCATCTCAGTTATGCACAATATATGATAATTAAATATATTTGTTACCAATATTATATATTAGTACATATTGCAGCCTTTTGGGATTTATTTTTATCCTAACAAATGATACATTGTTCAGTTCTAGTTATAGAGAGGGTGTGTACTCGGCTGGGCATAGATTGTACATCAGAACCCCAACACACACACACACACACACACACGCATGCATGCATAATCCCCTCCCCCTCATTCAGTTCTGGTAAACAAAAAGCCTTCCTCTGATTAATCCTCCTCACAGTCTAATTAGATTGGTTGACCTTTGACCCTTTGACCCTGTTAACTGAAGCGATTGTCGTACGTTGCAGATGAGGCGCTCTAACTAACTTATCTAGCTTAACATACTACAAGACCGTCTCATAATAATACAAGTAGCTGCATTACAAACAAATCTCACCGGCCTTAAAACCTTATATCTAGCACTTCAGGACAGAAACTCAAGGATGTTGAACTAGAATTTAGACAGCAGTAGTGCCTCAGCTCGGAGAAATTGTAATCCCTTACAATCCCTCACAGCTGTATGTGATACATTTGGCTAGACATCAGGGCTACACTGTTTCCAGTGACTATTGATCTGTACTACACTGTGTCCACTTTTGAGGATGAGGATGTTGCCTTAAACAAATGTGTTATTGGTGTTTGAAAACAAGGCTGCTAATTGGCTGCCTTTGCATCATGCGTTTTGTTTACAAGGCAATATGCTCATGTTTTGGTTCTAGTCGTGTCTCTGCCCCGTCCTGTCATTGGTTTGCTGCTGTATTGTGTTCACCTGTTCTATGTCTTGTTGAGTTTTGTGCTACACAACATTATTTTTCTAGTTATACTCCATCTGTAGACCCTTGCCATTGCTACCATTTACGAATATGGACATTCCTATGATTACCTTGTCTGCCTCTGTGTTGACCCCAGCTTTGACCTCTGAGTATTGGATTGCCCTTAATAAAAACCCATGCTGAGTTTATGTACTCGTGTTCTGCCTCGTTCGCCCGGTTTGCTGGGGTCATTTGCTTTTATAGTTGCTCAATACTGTAAGAATCATCTAGAAAGTGAGACTAAAATGTTGCTAATGAGAGTTTGTCATGTGCTTAATCTACTTAGGCGCTTGATTAGCTGATGGTTATAATTAGCATGGAGCTTAGTAAAAATACTCTACCTAAACAGGGTTTAAGGTGTGTTGTCTGCAGTGGACATGCTGGAATGATCTTATCAGTGTTGACGTTCAATTTGTCAGGTTTTCTCAGTGTGCAGAGAACGTTGTTACATTTAGAAACATTCCTTTAGCATTGCTGCAACATTTTTAGTTGTATGAGCGTTAACACTAATTTTTATAACATTCTTTTTGTAATACCTGGGAATGCTGGGAATGTTGTGTAAGCCCCATTGTAAGACACATTAGATGTTTTCAGAACATTGCAGGAATATGAGTTGCTCCATAATGCTGTGGCAGAGCATTGTGGGTAATGCAGTGCTGTTCGATCTCAGGCTAGTCTTTTTCTGGCTGGATCAGGGGCAGAGGTGGTTGCTTTAAGACTAAAATTTCATTAAAATGTGGCAATGAAATGTTTGCCATAAGTGTCCATATTATTCATGGTGGAATTCAATATTTTAGCAAATTAAATAGTCAAATATCTCACTGCAGTATCGCACTGTTCGCCCCTGAGACAATGTCCTGATGGACACTCGGAGAAGCCTGTGTGTCTCTGGGACTCGATGGAATTTTCAAGTACTATGTGTTTTAATGGGATGAAAGATTAACGTTCTTTGCACAAAAGGTTTTAAACACGCCATTTTGAGCCCCACCCGAAAGCAGTGCAATTCTGGTAGTGAATGGAGTGTGGGTGAGTGTGAGTTTTGCACAGGAACAAAAAAAAAACAAAAAACATCTCAACCTTTATTGGATAATGCACTCTTTATTTGTCCCACTTCCAGATGCATGGCTTCTCCTTATGATGATCGGTAGCTCTATCAAAGTAAGGAACAGTAACGAACATGACTGGCATCTCAAACAAATCAGGTGGTTAAGATGTTGGACTACTGATCTGATCAGAAGGTCATGAGTTCAAACCCCAGCACCGCCATGCACCGTCACTCTGGATAAGTTCGTCTGCCAAATGCCATAAGTGTAAAATGTAATATCAGCGCCACTTGGCCAGTTGGAATCTCTCGTTAGCTGAGTAGCATAATCCAAAACAGTTATACACAACAGTATGTCTTCTTATTTTATCTTTGTCAAATGTAAATATTGTAAATGAACCATAAGTATAAAGTTCGGTTTGATTGTTTGTATTCATTTCAGAAATGTGTCGTTTATAAGTCTAGCTAGCTCGCTGTCGCTTCCTTCTTTATCTAGCAGCTTAGCTGTGTTTTGGCACGAAATGGCAGACTCTGTTAATGTTGGCCTGATTTTAGAAAAGTCTTTTGATGCCCATACTTATGAAGAGAGACTGAAAACCGAACAAAACGGCAGACCCATGCACTCGCTTACTGCAGTAAACTAAATTGACTGTGTTTATTATTAGATTAGATTACGTGACGTTATCGGCCATACAAGTCCCTGTGAACGAGCCGTTACTATAGAAACAAAAACGTATTCGAACGAGCGCATGAATATAAACCTGACGTTCATGCTACGTACTGCATTCTGTCATTTGACGACTTTGTGTATTAGAAATGTTTTTCTGTATAGAAGATGACTAATACGTTTGCGATGTTCTGTTTCCTTCTTTTCCTTTCCCTGTGTCTATTCTCTCTTCTCTTTATTCTCATCCTACTCTTTCGTTCCTGTTTCTTTTCTTCTCTGTGTCTTTTTTCTCCCTTTTCTGACTCTCTCTCTCTCTCTCTCTCTTTTCAGATCATGTCCCGGATGATTTGAGAGACCCATTCTACGTGGATCAGTATGGTGTTGAGCACATTAAGCCTCCCGTGCTGGAGCTTCTGCTCTCGGCTGAGCTCTACTCGCGCGTGTGTGCCTTCCTCTCGCTGGGCGAGCATTCGACCACGCGCCACACACATCACTCGGTCCTGCAGGTGCTCGCCCGTCACTCCATCCATGTCCTGGAGCCTGACGGCACGCCTGTTACACACCACGACCTCATCTCTGCGCCCATCAGGATGGTGAGGGTGTTTGAGTGCTGACCCTTGACCTTTTCCCAAATGGATCTGTGCATAATGATTGGTGTGTGTGTGTGTGTGTGTGTGTGTGTGAGTATGGGAGAACTGGCTGGCCACACGATGACCATCTGCTCACAGCCTGCTGTGTGTGTGTGTGTTGCTTTGTGTAATTAGAGCTGTACGATAGGCAAAATTTTCACTTATACTAATACCGAGCCGAGTAAAATTGTAAACTGTTTAGAGAAGCAGGTCCGAAATCCTGTATTAAGTTCACGTCTCAGTTCTCTGAGGTAAAGTGGAACAGGAATGAACCGAATATGTTTTTAATGAGCAGATGGTGGAGGGCAGTGTGTGGGTGATATATGCTTGATTAATACTATGTCCTAGAGACTCACACATGTGACTGAAAACCCAGGAAACCATGAACAGAAAGAAAACACATTCACTGAACACGTTTCCTTGATGTTTTGAAAAAAAATTGACATCAAACATGTGTGTGTGTGTGTGTGTGTGTGTGTGTGTGTGTGTGTGTGTACAGAGCTCCCACATCCCTCTGATTGATGCTCTGATGCTGGCATGTACAATGGAGATGATGAGTATAGAGCAGGTGGTATCATGTCTTAAACGCTTCTCCACCTTTTCCCCCACCAAAGAGCTGCAGCGGCCCTTCCACATGGAGGAGGCTATGCTCTTCTGGATTAACAAGGTCAGTAATCCTGTGCATGTGTGTGTGTGTGTGTGTGTGTGTGTGTGTGTGTGTGTGAACCAGACAGCTTGCAGCTTGCTTATTTATTGATTGTTTATTGTGATTAGTTATTTTTCTCCTCTATGGACATTACGATCCACATTACATATATAAACAAATGGCTCCTTTTTAATATACAGTTGTATGGCCAAATTACATACAGTCACGTGAAAAAATAAGTACACCCCATGGAAACCATTGGCTTTTTTTTTTTTTTACACATTTGGACAAGTAAACATTTGATCCTCTTTGAAACAGCACCTATTAATAAAGTTGATATACTCTAGTTGACACGTTAGCAATGCATGGGTGAAGGTGAAAGTCAGCATTTAAATTCTTAAAAAGCAAATCCCTGCTGAAGCTCTGTGACATATTTTCTTATATATTCTTCATATTACAGATGAAAGGCAAGACCTTTGTGTATTGAATTTTATTTTTTTCTCCCTGCAATTTGTGCAATTGAATCTCGCTGACCTGAAATCTTCTCCATATTCCTTGGTATGACTCTTGAGTTCTAAACTTCTAAAGTTTGTGTGTGTGTGTGTGTGTGTGTGTGTGTGTGTGTGTGTTTCAGGTTATTTCAAGAACCAGGGAGATCTGTGAGAAGGAGTTCAAACTGAAACAACAATTGATGGACTCACCATGTCATCAAAAGGTACAGATGACCAATCACAGGTCACGACTGCAGCATTCACCTAATCACAGACGTCCTGCAATGTCCCCCTCGATTGGTTCAGGGTCGGTGCATCCATATAAGCAATCAATGCATTGGTGACCAAACATACCAAAACTATTCTATACATCACATGGTATGTCATTTTGCGGAGCACACGTTAGGCCTCAGCATACTTAATGCGATGATGACATCTGTGAGGCTTATGTTGTGAGAAAACCACCTTCGTGAGCTTTCAAGATTGCATACTCACTACGGTTTTGTATCAGCCATCGCGTATGAGTGCTCCAGTACCGCAGGTGGCGCTAGTAAACTTTCTTGGCAATTTACAGAATGACAAAAGAAGTACATAAACAAATGAAGAGGAAGAACTGTGTATTTGATTCCGGATTTATAAACAAAACACGGTCTCAGGTGGTATGTGAGACCATTAAATAAACTGAGAGTTGAGGAAAGCGAGTTTAGCGTGCTAGCGAAACCTATGCAATGCATTTAAAACCATTTGCATGTCTTCGTAATGGCTTTACAAAGACTCATCAAGGTGTCTGTCCGTAGGCTGCTTCGGAAAGTCGGCTATGTTTGAGTGAATCAGCTTGGGCATGGCTCGTTTGTAATGAACAATCATAGGCTTGACCATGTAGTGTGTTTGTCCTTGAAGTTTACCCAGCTGCCACATGCACAACATAGCGAGTGCGTACTGCACGATGTGTGTTTGCTCTTCAATTGTGTCATTTTGTTCGTGGAAGCCAACCCAATTCCATCTCCATATGAAGTATGCTGTGGCCTATACACACATTCGGATAATAAATGTTTCAGTCTTCATTCAAGCCACCTCTAGCCTTGCCCCCATCCCTAATGAGCCTGTGGTAGCCTACTGTTGACATGAATCAGCCATGCATCAACAGTTAGTGATGTTAAGAAGTAGCTGGCTTTGAATTTAGACTCATATACTGTCATGTGACAAATGGCCAGAATGACAAAATAGCATGCTCCTTCCCTGGATTCCCTCGTTCACTGATTATGGTGACTGTTTTATTTTACCCTGCCCTCTGATCAGATTAAAGCGGTCCTACGCTATTCTAATCTATTCTATGCTGTTCCTGTCCACCTGCTTGATGTTTAACCTCTCACCTTTGACCTTTTTGCTACTGTTCCTGTTTGTCTTCTTCGCCCTGCCCCTTCCTGTTGGATAGTCTCCCTCCAAATGGTACTGGAAGCTCGTGCCTGTAAGTGACATGGCGCTTCCTCTCTGCCTCCTGCATTACACTTGATTGCGTGTGTGTGTGTGTGTGTGTGTGTGTGTGTGTGTGTGTGTGGGGCGGGGCAGGGCAGGGAGGTTGGTGTGTTGTTAGTTCTGTAATCATGTAGTCATGGTCCATGTTGCCATAACACATCGCTCATTCAAGCACACGCATTTATCGCTCTGTCTCTCCATCTGTCTGGTGTCTCTGATTTTTTTTTCTCTATCTTTGCCCATTTTCCTGATTCTGTCCTCTCTCTTTCTTTCTTTTCTTTGTCTGCATGTGCCTGTGTCCTCATCTCTTTTCACCCTCTCTGTCAGCCTAACTTTATGAATGCGTTGGCCCATTGCATGTTGGAGCCAGTGGAGTTTGCTCGCGTGGTACAGTATCCGTTCATTTACTCATCCATCGGTTCATTGATTTACTTACTCATGCCTTGCTGTTATGTTGGGAATATATGCCGCATTGCATTGTGGGGCAGGATTGCCATCTTCTGATTAATATGGTGTTAGTTTTTATTTTATTTTATTTAATTTGCATTGATGTATAAGTCTGTGGAGAAAAGAAGAGAGAAAGATCACATAGCAATCACACCGGGATCTAAACAAGTTAAACACATATGACTCAGTAACCAAGCAGGTAAAATGACCTGTGTTGCTCACATATGTGAAAAAAATATGAATGTTTATCCATATACTTAAAGGAAATGTTAGGCTCTTTCAGTTCATTTAGAGGATGTACTAAGTAGAATGTATTACAGATCTGGAATAAACAATCATTCATTTTTAAAGTGGTGAGATATGTGGACTGTAATCATATATGAAGCATTAAGGCTTATTATTTGAATTAGCATTATCATAAGAATACCACATTACAATTAGAACAAAGTGTCATATTGCCAGGCTGAAAGGACTTTACGTTTTTAAAAACTTGTTAAAACACTAACTATTGTAGGATTACATGTGTATTATACAGTATGTTAAGACATGAAGGTCTACTCTTGTAAGAGGGATGTACATCCTTAATATTTAATGCTCTGTAAGGGGAGTAAGTGTGTGTGTGTGTACTCTGATCTCTGTTTCTCGTCACATCCTTAGGTACGTTACCGTAGAGACCACGTGTCCAGTCGTATTCTCCCTCACCTGCCAGTGGTGGAGGATTTGATGAAAGACTTGTGTGATGGTGCCGCCTTGCTGACCATCATCCATTACTACTGCCCTGAATACATGAGACTAGAAGGTATACACACACACACACACACACACATGCATGCACACACACACACACACAAACACAAACACACACACATCATGAGCTGACTCATGACCATAGATTTTTGTGGGGAAGACCGATATTATTAATGGCATAGCCTCATAACAAAATTCCACACTTGTCACACTTGACTTTTGCTATACGCTACTATCTAATGAAATTTCAGAATAAGCCTGTAATAGGCAGTTGAGAGGTGACATAGTCATCCAGCATACAGCTCATTTTGAGTGTTTATATACGTAACTTTGTTCAACTGTGTTTCATACAGCAAGTGTACATCATGAACACACTGTCTGCACTGTCTTACACTTAGCATTTGTTTGTGGAAATGTGTTAGATTTAATTTCGTTTTTTTTTTTTTTTTTTTAAGTCATGAAACAAGCTCTGGGCAGGCACAGAGTATATTTGAACTAGCACAGTTTTGGCAAAAAAAAGATGTGACCCTAGCAAACCTGTCATTAGCTGATCTGTTTGCTGCTCCTCTTCCACTGAAAATGTCCACAGTGCACTGTGATTCATGCCCCAATGAGGCTCCATTAGTATTTGTTGCAGTTCCCGTTTTTAACCACTAGGTGCAATAATAACTCTAAATGTAAATGGGGCAGTGACCATACACCTCCATGATTGCACAACATCTAGAAAGGTGAGCAAATCAGTGGAACACATGCTTATATCTGTCAAATAACAACAAAAAACAAGACAAACGAGGTAATTAATTTGAACTGTTTCTTTCATTTGTCCTCAGATATCTGCTTGAAGGAAGGTTTGTCACTGTCTGACAGTGTGTATAATATTCAGCTCCTAAGTGAGTTTTCCAATGAGTATCTGAACCGCTGTTTGTATCTGCACACTGAAGACTTACTATATGCTCCAGCAGTGTTAAAGGTAGGACCACACACACACACACACACACACACACACACTTATGTAGTGTTGCTTACTATAGAAAAATTGTGTAAAACTCTCAAATGAACTTTTACCTCTCACATTAATGTTTACATCTCATATTCAATGCTTTTACCTTACATTTCCTACTTTTACCTCTACTTACATTACTTTTACCGCTAGTAATATTGCTTTTTAAAATGAATCATTTCTACCTCACATTCCATACTTTTACCTAACATTCATTACATTTACCTCACATTTACTTTTCTTACCTCACATTCAGTGCTTTTGCCTTTTACATTCACAATGTTAATCTTTCCCACATTCTTACATTTTTTATTTATTACTTTTACCGCACAGTCACTGAATACAACACTCATTCTTTAGTTTTAAGTCTTACATACACTACTTTTACCTCAAATTCCTTACTCTTACCTTTCACATCCCTTTCTTTTACCTCACATTCACAATAGGTTTCCTCTCACATTCACTACTTTACCACTCAAAATAACTACTTTTACCTCACATTCACTATTTTTACCTATCAATCTTTACTTTTACCTGACAGTCTCTAGATATACATCACATTCACTACTTCTACCTTACATTCACTACTTTTACTTCACATCCATTAAATTTACCTTTCACATTCGCTGCTTTTACCTCACAATTCTCTTCTTATACCTCACATTACCTACTTTTACCTGACATTCTCTACTTTTACTTCACATACACTACTTTACTTCACGTTTAATACTTTCACCTCTCACTTTCACTACTTTTACAGCACATTCCCAACTTTTACCTCAATTTCACTAGGTTTTTTCACATTCTCTACTTTACCACGCACATTCACTATTTTTAGCTCACAATTCTAAACTTTTACCTCACATTCTTTACATTACCTCACATTTACTACTATCACCTCATATTCACTCATTTTGCCTTTCACATTCTCTACCTTTACCTCACTTTCACTACTTTCACCTCTCACATTCCCACTTTTTACCTCACATTCAATAGTTTCACTAGGTTACCCCTCAAATTCACGATTTTACCTCACATTCATCTCACTTTATCTCACATAGTTTTTACTCACCTACGCAATGTAAGAACATTCTGACTGTATGTGACCTAAACTTAGAATTACAGTCTAAATGGCAAGTATGGAGTCAGTCACAAATTCAAAATTTTTGCAATGGCAGCTGTCATGGTTTTTACCACATACACAAATACAGCTATTTTAATTTTGTTCCCTGCAGCACAATGTGATGGTTTACATAGCAGAGCTGTTTTGGTGGTTCGAGGTGATGAGGCCAGACTTTGTGAAACCCAAAGATCTACAAGACATCAAAGAAGGTGAGAAACACATGTAGAATGAATTTCTATACAAAATACATTTTGTCTTCATTGTTTTGTTTGATGATATAAAAGATTTATGCGTTTGTCTACATAAAAATGTCAGAATGCTCTTTTTTCACATAATAATTTCCTGCTATAACAAAAAAAAACATGAAATCTGTAACACGATTGTACTAACGTTAACATTCACATATCATGACAGCATGATTCCTTTAGATAATTTCTATGATTCTCATTCAATTTTTATTTGAACACAAAACCTCTACGTGCTCCCAAAATTTTTTTGACTTGCTTTCATATGTTTTTTGTTACTAACTTTGAGATTATCAGTGCATCGATTTTATTGCATGCATATTTTTGGGTGGGCAGAAAGGAAATCAGCATGAAAGGCAAAGAACTTCTCTTGATTTTTGCCAGTAAAACAGTTCTACAGAACTCAAATTTGGCAGGTCTACAGAACTGTCTGGCTGGTGGATTGACATTTGATTATTGCACTTTGCAGTTAGAGCTTTGGCGCAGCCGAAGAGCTCCCGCCCCCAAATACCTGTTTCAAACTTCACAAATCGTAGCTTCTTAAGCTCCTCCCCCTCAGTGGACTCCTTGGCGACAGGCCCTGTTAATGACACCTGTATCAGGTATTACCACCCCCTGGAGGAATTTGCATCTGTGTAAGTCTCTTGTCCAGCTTGTGTTTCTCTGTGTGCTTATATACAGTGGGGTCCAAAAGTCTGAGACCATATTGAAAATCTGGGTTTTTTTTTTTTGTTTTTTGTTTTTATAAACTAGAAATAAACAGAAAGGTCACTCTTTAGATTTATGATATTAAACTTGTTCACTCCTGTAGGAAAGTTCTGATTTTCCATTAGTCAGATCCCTTCCATTGAAGCACATGTTGATGGACAACACAATGATGGATTTGATCTAACATGGATCAGGTTTTACACAAACTTGTGGAGTCTGGGTCAGCTTGAGTGCACACTGTCATTAAGCATAAAGGGGACATACCGAATGCTAAAAAATTCTGAAATTCATGTAAATATTTCTAAGATTCTACTTTTCACACAAGTTATTGCTGATAATAACATTTGTAATGAAAACCTTTGTGTTAAATTGAAACAGAAACCTCAGACTTCTGTACACCACTGTATGTCTTTTATATGTTTGCTTTGTATTCTGTACTCCGTGCCTTGTTATGTGTATGTCAAGAATTGATTACTGAGTTGGTAATTGTCTGGCGATTTATCAGGTAAACTCAAGGACACGGGAAGTAGAGGAGCTGAGGGTGCTGCAGCACCCCTCGACTTTTAGGATTCCTTTTGCATGCAAATGCAGGTGCTAAAATAATATTCAATTTAATTGCATTTTCTTTGTATAGTACTTTTAACCCTGATCAGAGGCCAGTAGTAGGTCATTTACCACTTTAACCAGCGCTGTCTCAGTGCTATGAGGAAGCCTAAGTCCTGACCGATAGATTTCATGGATGTTATTCCTATGTAGGTTTTACTGCTGTGCTACAACCCTTTCTAGGATATTGGAGATAACAGGTCAGGTTTTGTAATCAGGGGTTTGATAACTGCTAGGACTTAGGTATATAGTGTCGTGGAAATTAGACAACACTCGCAGACTCGTCCTCTGAAGGTAAAAAGGTTTATTACAGAAAGATGGTTAAT
>JANDJT010000081.1:1606424-1635066 GCA_024331685.1 Stegophilus panzeri
TTCTTAGGCGTTATCCTCACATGAACATGAACAAGAACAAACTTATTACAAAGTAAAAATGAGTAATTTCCCTCACAATAGCCAGTGCTAAGGGAAGAATTGATTATTTTTAGAAGAGGTTCAGTTGCTTCTGGTAGTACCTGTTGGAAGAAATGTGCAGGTTAGGGATCTACTACACAGGTTGCTAAAGTATTAAATAAGAATTTAGGATCATTTTTGTTATCTTCTATTACGGTGGAGAGTTATGTTGATCTAGCAGCACTAAGAGCCTTTCTATAGATCAGGAGGCTCTCCTTTCATGCAGTTTGGAATACTGCCAGTTTAGTTTGACGGCATTTTCGAGTTGTCTGTTTTAATGCACGTGTGTGGTTGTTATACCAGGGTGCTAGTTTTTTTTGTCTCCCAACAGAAAACTTCACCATTCAACTGTCTCAAGCTGTAATGTGCCATATACGCTAGTGTGCTGTGTGAGTTCCTATGACACCCTCCTGCTTTTCCAAAGCAGTGTCAGGGAGGGTGAGAAATTTCTGTCCGAGAGTCACCAAGACACTTTACTTTGAATAACAAAGAGGTTTCCCTGTGTGATGTGCTTGGTGTCCACAATCATCTGGATACAGTATATTTAATTTTTCATGTCAAACCATTTTCTTTTCACCTCACTTAATTCATGTCTAATTCTGAATTAAAAATTATGAATGTGTAATACAGATTTTGTAATTCAGCTCCAGATTTGGGCCTTTAACAAACGATTGTATGTTGCTTAAAATTCAAGCACTCTCAGGGTAAATGCCTTCCCGTGTCCCTGTGTAAACCCCCAGTTTAAAAAAACGAGTCGTAAAGAAGTTCCTGATTTGTTAGTATGCCCGGGCTCTGTTGTAATCGTTGTAATTTATCCTAGGACTGTTGCAGATCTTTTTTTTCCTGAAGCATTTACTTTGTGGTAGCTTCCAGATGTAAAGAGCCAAAAAGAAAAGAAAATTTACAGTGATGCAAGTAACAGCAGTATTTCTGTATCTGGTATAATTTGTATGCACGGTATATAAATTATAGTTTGTGTGTTTATTCAAATTCTTGCAGGCCCAAAGCAAGCACCTCCTACTCGCTCCTTTCACTGAAACAGAGACAACAGAATCCTGTCCTGGGGGAGGACACTGCAGGTAACTATTCATTCTTCTTATTTACACAAATTAGGTAAAGTCTTACAAACATATCTGCAGTAGGCAGCTGTAGAGGGTGTCCTGTTAAAAAAAAAAAAAAAAAAAAAGTGTATTTATTTATTTATTTCTATTTATTATTGTGTTATTCTGCTTATACCACAGCGATTTGGCATCACATCATAATTATTCATAATTTAATCATAATTAAAGATTATAGTTGGTTGTGCAAAGTCCACAAGACATGTCAGTTCCTGTAATCACTTACATTATAACAATATCTAAATATTATCTCTATTATTTAGCAAATAATAACCAAGCTATTATAACTTCTTATACCATTCTTATACCATTCTTATACCATTGAATTCTCAAATTGGATTGTCCAGGAAGTGTGCATTATTTCTGTGTAAAAGCACGACTTGAACAGTACCGATAGTAACAGCTCATCCAAAGGGATTTTGGATGTGTGGCAGATGCTGACATAATCTCAGATTATGAATAATGAAGATAATAATAATAATAATAATAATAATAATAATAAAATATTGGACCACTGTATCTCAGACTTGAGTGTGTGTGTGTGTGTGTGTGTGTGTGTGTGTAGAGTTCAGGAACAGGTCTAGTTCTCTCTCACGCATGGATAGACACAGTCCTGGATCCCGGCTGGCCTGGATGGAGAGAAAACAAAGGTAAAAGCAGGTCAAAGCCCAGAAATTCATGTAAAGAATACTGAAGTAACATTTGAACTCAACTTATGTTCCAACTTTGAATGCGGTGTCTCTCCATCTCTTTCTTTCTGTAGACCAATTTCTCAGTTGGAGTTGGAGTGGGAGCGTGTGGGTAGTGACAACATCAGCTTAACACGCTCCATCAGCAAAGACAGTTTAGCTTCCAATGTCATCTCTGTAACTCCTCGACACCATGTCAATGGTCAGCCTTCCCCAGAAACAGCACACAACAATGACAGTGAGGTAAAGGATGAGGAGCTTGTGGCCATTATAGGACCCAGGGGAATGGCTGGGTTCAAAGAGCCCCAGCCAGAGAGCTTCTTCCTGGAGCCACTGCAGCCGGCTGTCTTACGACCTAATAAGGAGAAAATCAAAGTGGTCAGTAAACGAGAAGAAAGTGGCGAGGGGCAAATCCAGAGACGAGGAGGGGGACACTCGCCTGTTGACCACACAAAAATAAACCAAAGTTTCATGACCGTTGACACTGTGGAACCAGAAAACATCAACTCTGTGCAACCTGGTGGTTTCTTCCTACATGGAAACTGTGAGCTTCCGAGACATGGAAAACATGAGTGGGTAGGTGGAGCCTCAGAGTCAGAGATTGAGGATGAAGAAGGGGAAGATGATCTAGAAGAGAAAGTGCTTGAAAGCACTCTAATGTGTCAAGGTGAAAAGTTAAAGTGCCCAGGTCACCGACAAGAAGATGAGTCGGCAAAGTTGTGCGAGGATGTGCGAGTGTGTGAGCACGACAAAGATGACAAAGATGGCACCAGTGAACATTGTAGCCCGTGTCCAAGCTCACTTTCGCAGGCTAGCAGCATCTCTAGCCGTATGACTAGCTTCGCAGAGCGAAGATTGCACCGCACCACTGTGCATGATGGTTACAGCAGTGCTAGCAGCTCACATGCTACCACTCCTGATGGCTCCGAGAGTGGCACCTTGAGTCCCGACGTAAAAGGAGGCGTGGCCTCAGACCTTGTCCTCCTGCGACTGCAGATAGAGGATAAGCGTCGTGCCATTGAGGCTCAGAAGAAGAAGATGGAGGTGCTGGCAGCACGGCAGAGGCTTCAGCTGGGTAAAGCAGCTTTCCTTAATGTGGTTAAGAAGGGGCGCAGCGATACACTGCCACATCCTGCCAAACAGGAATTAGTGGCAATGAACGAGAAAGAACTGACAAAGGATGACACGTGCATGGAGGTGTTGAAGGCTAAGAGCAAGGAAACTGAGGAAAACCTGGATAAAGAGTCAAGAAAACTGTGGGAGGATTCCGTTTCACCTGCAGCAGCTTCTGGATTAGAGAGGGATAATCGCATGGGTGAAGGGGCAGATGTGGAGGAAGTGGGTGAAGACTTAGATCTGAGTGATTGTAGCCGCTCAATTGAGCTCTTGAATGATGCGATTGGTGTAATCCAGCAGCAGATGATGCAGCTGTCTGTCCAGCAGGAGCTGCTCATGAAACAATCCCTGAAGTCTCCACCACAGGAATACATGATGAAACCTCAATCTCCTGAGGCTAAGCCCCGAGCGTCTATGCAGTTTTTAGAGATGTCTACTGCGACACGACGACCTCCCAAGTTAAGTTCGTCTCGTAGCACTCGAACCAAACCTTCAGAGCTTAAGCTTAGCAAGGAGAACAGCACTCGAGCAAGTTCAAAAGTCAGTGCCCGGACACCCACTACTGATTCCAGAACACCTACGGACTGCAGGACGCCCCAAGCAGAGCATGACGAAGAGGATGTAGCCAAGGCAACTGGACACGGCCCTGGCAGAGGCGTGGTACGAAATACCACATTCCGGCTCCATGATTCTGGGAACCAAAAGTCTGAGGCTCCAGAGTTGCCCAAACTAGAATCGCCAGCAGTGGAAGAGCAAAGTGTGTCTGGAAAGGAAACCATTGTGGATCAGTGTGAAGAGAAGAAAGCCCAGCTGATCGAGGTGGCCCTGTCTGACCTGGCTGACGCACCTGACTCTGGCGAGCAAAAATCAGGACTAGGATTTTTCTTCAAGGTAACAGTAATAGTGTTTCCTTTTGGGTTTTTTTTTTATATGAAACTGTAACGCTAACGAGTTTTTAGATTTGAATGTGGTGGGAAAAGTCCAAATTTATAAAATAAGGTATGATAAAGGGTTGGGGAATCCCGCCTCCTCCCCACATGCATGGATCTTGCATGGTCTTCCCGTGCATTGGGGGCTTCCTCTGGCTACTTCAGTTTCCTCCACGAGTCCAAAGACATGCACTGTTGGCTGACTGGCATTTCCGAATTGTCTGTAGTGTGTGAATGTGTGTGCAGTTGTGCCCTGTGATGAGTTGGCACTCTGTCCAGGGCGTTCCTTACCTTGTGCCCTAAGTTTCCTGGGATAGGATCCAGGCTCCTCCGTGAACCTGTGTAGGATAAGCAAAAAGGATATGGAAAATGGATGGATAGATAGTATAAGAATGTCTGATGTAAATAATTTGTTATAACACAGAGTGCGAGTGTGTTCAAGTCTCTATATTTGATTGCTTTGCTGATTAAACACAAATTCTTTGACACAATACAAAGAGTGCAAAGGTTTTAAGTGCAATTAATAATATATATATATTAGCGCAAACCAAAGGCAGCTTTTCAGGAGAAGCACCTCATACCAACTGTGAAGCACGGTGGTGGAAATGTTATGGTTTGGGGTTACTTCGCTGCCTCAGGGACTGGACAGCTTGCATTCATTGATTCATGAATTCATGAATTCTGCATCATATCAAAGAGTGCTTGAAGATAATGTGTCCGAAAGTTGAAGTCAAACTGAAAGGTCCCTTCAACAGGATAATGATCCTAAACACACAAGCAAATCCACCAAGCAGTGGCTCAAGAAGAAGAAATGGAGGGTTATGGAAAGGCCTAGTCAAAGCCCGGATTTGAATCCCATTGAAATATTGTGGGGGATTTGAAACGGGCCGTACATGCAGGAAAACCCTCAAACATCTTGCAACTGGAAGAGTGGTCAAAAATTCCAGCAAGCCTGATGGACAATTACGCAAAACTCCTACAAGAAGTTATTTTTGCTAAAGGGAGCAATACTAGCTAGGGTATTTGCTTGAAGTGTTATGTCCAAAAAGCCAACAATTTCTATGGAACGTACTTATTTTTTTCACGTGTGTGTGTGTGTGTGTGTGTGCGCACGTATAGGACGATCAGAAGGCAGCAGATGAGCTGGCTAAGAAGCGTGCTGCATTTCTGCTGAAGCAACAGAAGAAGGCAGAGGAGGCACGTCTTCGCAAGCAGCAGTTGGAGGCGGAGTCAGAATTCAAACGAGATGAGGCCAGGTACATTTGTGTTTATGTCTTCTGTGTGTGAAAGAAATCAAGACAACTGGCAGTCAAATTCAGTTTGTATTTGAGTGTTCGCTAAATGCGAATGCAGAGAATAGACACACAACACTGATGATATAATCCTAAATAAGTAAATAAATATGTTACAGGGTTGATTAGTTTTTTTTTCAAAAAAGTACTTCCTGTTCACAAATGTCGCTTGTTTTGCATTGTTGTTAGATAATACTACTGTAGTTTATATAAACAATAGCAAGTTTAGATTGACAGTACACTTAAAAACGTAGTTGCTAAATCATGGCTAAACATTTTCTTGGTAACTAGCGTACCCGATTGTTAAAAAATGATCATGGACCCTTCCCCCCCTCTACAGTACAGTACATGTGTGTGTATGTTTATACGTCAGGCGTAAGGCAGAGGAGGAGCGCATGCGTAAAGAGGAGGAAAAGGCACGAAGGGATCTCATCAAGCAGGAATATCTGCGCAGAAAACAACAAGAACTGATGGAAGAACAGGGAGTGGCCAAGCCCCGCCCGCACCGCAGGAGGCCCCGCCCCAAATCAGTCCATCGCGGCCAATCCGGCACCACCACCCGTATGACAGTTTGGCCTCTATGCTGTATATGATACACAATTTACAAAATGGAAAATTATGTGCTTGACAGATTGTACAGTGTGATTAACAGGTTTTTGATAACATTTTCATAATTCTCTCTCCCTCTCTCTCTCTCTCTCTCTGTATTTCTAGCTGTAAGTTTATGTGCTGCGCCATCTGGCTCCTCTCTTTCTCTGGCATCTGCTGTTACTGAAGCAGACAGCGTTACCTCGGGAGGAGGCTCACAGAGGTTGGTGAATGTGTATACAGTATGTGCGTGTATGTGAGAAGGATGCTTGTCATTTCTAAGTACTGTGAGAAAGAGAGAAATAAGATGAAGAACATTCATATGTAGACTGAAATGTGATTGTGATGTGGTAGAAGAACACACCTGACATGTGTATGTGTGTGTGTGTGTGTGTGTGACAGAGGTGGAGGTGATTCACTGGAGTCGTTTCCTATGTTAAGCCGTAATGCTAGCAGGAACATGGAGAGAGACTGGGACAACGGTTCGACAGCTTCCTCCATTGCCTCTACAGCAGAGTACAGCGGTAGACTTCAACACACACACACACACACACACACACACACACACACAGCTGTGCTACACCTCAATCTAACTCGATCCACAATAACCAAAAAGAAACATGTTGGCTATTTAAGTTTTTTAAATAAAAGCTGCAATTTTTGTAAAAAAATAAATAAATAAATAAATATCAGTTTTCCTTGTTGAGACCAGCCAAATGTCCCCCGTCAAATATTCCTATTCTTGTGAGGAGGGGACATTTTGGTCCCCAGCAAGATAAAAAAAAAAACAACTTACCCCACCCCACACACACACACTTTGATTAACATGTTTGCTGTTTGCTTGTTTTAGGCCTGAGGTTGTTTAAGGAGCCCAGCGCTAAGTCCAATAAGCTGATCATCCAGAATGCCATTGCCCACTGCTGTCTGGCTGGCAAGGTCAACGAAGCCCAGAAGAATGCTGTGTTAGAGGTGATTCATCTAACTGGAGTAGTACACACACACACACACACACACACACGATACACGGTTTACGAACGTGCGGCCAGAATTCTCATGAACACTTTCGAAGCTGTACGCGCTCTTGAGGCGGATAATTTCGTTCATTCGATAAGAAGACGTACGCAGAAACTATGATGGAAACACATTTACCGGATAAATTCCTCAATGCGCATCAAAAAAACTCATGTGACTTTGCCTCAACCCATCACGTGATTGGATAATTGGCTCAGAAAAGTACAAATGGCGTAGAGCGGGATGCGTCAGTTTACCTTTAAGTGACGGTTTTGTTCTCTTGAACACGTGCTTCATTCGCAAAAGTTTTATGTGATATTCCAATTTTTCGCATAAGTTAAATTCACAACTTGGATGGAAACATAAGTAATAAGAGTCAGGATGAGACAAGCGCAGATTTAGAGCTTCATTTAGCTTTGCCTTTCATGGAAAGAAGCCATGAAAATGTATTGATGGACCCAACAACTGCCCTTCCATTACTTCCATACTCCTTTCCTCAGTACAAGAAAACATCAAAATTCTCGTCCATGGTGATAAGATATATTCTACAGATGTGGAAGATTATGGATTAGTTTGGAGTAACACTAATATATGCCTTTAAGGTTGTCTCTTGTTGTTTATTTTAGGAAATCGAGCGTTGTGAGGCCAATCACCTGATGATCCTGTTCCGTGATGGCGGCTGCCAGTTCCGAGCACTTTATGTGTTCATGCCTGACTCTGAGGAGCTGATAAAGCTGTCGGGAACCGGCCCACGCGCCATAACTCGCAAAATGATTGACACACTCTTCAAATACAGCTCGGACCGCAAGCAGTTTACCGTCATCCCGGCCAAGACGGTCTCCGCCAGCGTGGACGCCATCACCATCCACAACCACCTGTGGCAGCTCAAACGACACTGCTCCTCCAAGAGGAAATGAAAAACACTTTTTTTTTTTCTTCTTCTTCTTCTTCTCGCATTCCTATTGGCTCCTGAATTAAGCTTCCTTATTGGTCATCTCCTATAAGCTCCTGGGCCAGTGTAGCTCGACTCTCAATGACCCAATCCATAACAATGTATTGCAGCTCAGGCGTGCCAGCAACTCCAAGAGGAAGTGACGCGCTCTTTTCTCGCGCACCTACAGTATTAGCTCCGGAATCGTGCTTCCTTATTGGCTGTGTCCTATTAGCTATTGCTGCACTCTTTGCTGTCATACCGACTGCAGGTGATGGATTCGGTGTGCATGACGGGCGTGTCTGCGCAGGTGAGCGTCACCGTGAAGCTGAGATTTATTAAATAGAGCCGCGGAACCATGATATCACCGCGCTGCCTTGATTTGCATATGGAACCCTTAACTCCACCCTCACTGGTCACATGACCCTCAAAATATGAGCACACCTGGCATTGAAGGGGTGGGGCATGTCTCTGACAAAGAGTGTCACGACTTGTTTTATTTTGTTCAGTGTTATGTTTTTTTTTTTTACCGCATGTGGCACTTTTTCAGTTCGGAAAGAGATGGGTTCGGTTCTACTGTAGTATTATTTCACTTTGAACATTCACGCAGATGCACACACACACGCGCTTGACTTAACACACACAAAAAAGTGTGTTTCTGTGTGTGTTGGGTGTTTTGTTACCTCTACGCTGCTGATTCTTTTTCACTAATAATGCTCACTATAGCAATGCACTATGACCAGTGCTATGTGCAAAACTGCAAAAGCACATGAAAATGTATGTGTGCGCGTGTGTGCGCGCGTGTGTGTGCGTATGTGTGCGCGTGTGTGTGTGTGCGCGTGTGTGTGTGTGTGTTTTGGAGTAGTTAGTATGGTTAGATGCTGAAGTGAAGTGAAGGCCTCTGTGGATTACTTTAATCACAATTTAAAAGCTTTTATCATGGGACAGGAATGTATTTGTGTTCGCTGTCTGATTTGTCCTCCACTTCACCCCCTCCTCCATTCAGTGTTAGTCTGTTCTTTTCAGAGGCCACTGACAGTATTGATGTACTTCTGCAATTCTTCACTGAGCAACATGATTGTCATGGAAACTCTCTGGTTATGTTGTGTGTGTGTGTGTGTGTGTGTGTGAGCGCGCGTGTGTGCGTGCGTGCAGTTCTTCATTTAACATAAATGTATAGACTGTAAAGACTTTAGCTTTACTTTTTCTTTTATTACTTTTTCACATATTTATTTTAAAGAGGAGCCCTGATAAATGAATAAATTATTCAAGCAAAGTCGGTTTTGTATAAATCCTGTTCTTATTTATTTATTTATTTATTTATTTATTTATTTATTTATTACATCCTTCCAATGGACATCCTTGTGGAGTGATTGGAATGAAATTCAAATGGGAAGCGTTTCAATTCATCTTCACGCAAAACTCCGGATTGAACCCCAGAACCTTACGAAATCCTTTTATAGTTACCTTTATGCTTATTTTACATTGGCTTTAAACTCCTGGATTTCCAGGGACAGTACAAAGTGCTTTAAATTTGGGTAAGTAAGATTATGAAGTTAATTTTGTGAGGGAAAATTTTTTTCAAATTTTTAACAACAACATTTAACAACAAACAAAATGACAGAAAACTACGATTAATTGTCGATGGGCGGTTGAACTATTAGAAAATAATGCACGCCCTGAGGTGTAACTACCTTACTACATTACTACCTCAGGGTGTGCATTATTTTCTAATCATTCAACGGCCCATCGTCAATTATTCCTTACTTAAATTTATATTTTGCTTGTGGATGTTGTTATATTATTTGAAACGTGTGGCACAAAATTAACTCCATAGACTCCATACTATGTGACACAACTACAGCAACCACTGATGCAGACCAACAAATAATGTTATAGCCTAACTTTAAAAAAAAACAACAACAAACAAACATACAATGACGTATCATGACACGTATGTATGTGCATGTTTTGCCATGCATGCTTCAAACAATACAATGCATTTATGCTTAAGAAGAACTGTCCAGTTTCTCTAAAAGACAGACAGGGTATATTTTAAAATAATTTTAAGACTGGAACTTTCTATGTGGTTAGTATTCACGCCAGTGAGTAATAATGCCACACCAGTAGGTGGGAGTAAAGCGACAGGGTTTCCAACAAAATGGACCACAAGAAGCATTAAGGAGGATTTGTCACATTTTCTCATGTTTGTAATGTTAAAATAAAAAGTCGAGCTGTTTTTCTTAATGATGTTTTGAGCTTTTAAGCTAACACTGTTAGCATCGTTAGCATTCTAAGCTACACGATATGCAATTCAGCTGCTTGAAAGCCAAGATCGAAACACATGGAAAATTTGGGTCATGTTGATTTCTGAGAAGGGTCAAGAGTGCCTTTGCTGTCCTGTTTTTCTTTGAAGTGAAATAAATGTATCTACTTGATTTGTTAACTACAGCAGGCCATTCAAACAATTCAAAGCTTTATACATTTACATATCTGCCCAGGAGAAACGTCACTAATTCTGTGTCCAGTTTCATCCCATTAACCAGTAATAAATTACACACATTACAGAATGACTTAAATCATAGAAAATAGCTGTCAATGTTTATTCTGTTTCTTTATTCTGTTTAAAACTGTTTGTGTGTGTGTTTTTTTGTTTGTTTGTTTTGTTTTTTTAGAACAGCATGATTTTTAGCTCACAAGAGAATCATCTGGCTGTGCAAAAAAAAAAAAATCTTCAGGAATTTGATCACGATGAGTTGGCAACAGAAAGATTTGTCGGCATTTTTGACAGGAAGACGAAACAGATTTTAAAAAAAAGAAAAAAAAAGAAGAAGGTTATATTAGAAAAAGATGTTACAAGCAAAGTATTTTATTTGTAACTAGACAAACATCTCAAACGCTCTGTAAATGATTGACAGGCTCCACAGATGAAAGAACCAATAACAGTAAAAGGAACTAGACTAGGATGCGTTTAGTCCAATCACTGAAGAGCAATGCAGCACGTGGTCCACCCCCTCAGGTCCCTGCTGTTGCTGGCGGGTAGTGACGTCACTGGTTCTAAAATGGCGGCACCGAGTCAGCTTTGAAATTTTCACTTGCTGCTCGGGTTTTTTTAAAATATATATTTATAATAAACAAGAACCACAATGGGCAATTTTCACACTGAACTTGTGGATAAATAGGATTATAATTAGCCAAAAAAATGGATTCGGTGGTAGGGGAGGATCAGACGCTGCCCTTTGACATCAATGGGAGGTAGGCTAGCTCAGTTCATTTGAAAAATAACCACTTGTGTGTGTATGACAGAGCGGTCTGCCCGTCTAGCTAACATTGTTTTTATGTGTTGTAGTCGCTATGTTAAACAAACAATTCTGCAACTGACTTTGTCACACGGTTTTTTTTTTTTTAACTCACATAGACCCAGACAAAACCTGCAAACTGTCACTGATGTTATTTGCTTGCCGTTTTATCATCTTTGGTACAGCTTTTACTAGCCTTTTACTAGTCAGCTAACCTGCACTGTCTGAAAACACAACACAACATAACACAACACAGCTCGCAAAACTAACTTCAACACCCTTATAAACAGCAATTTCAAGCACATTGTCGGGGAAATGCATTAAAAGATAGATACAAAAAAAATCATCATAAGTTCAACACTTTTTTTTCTGCTGGCAACTGTAGAAACGATTCGGAGTCGACTCCGCACAGTGAAGTGACTCGTTTGCACAGACATGTTATTAGATGACACTCTGCAGTACATCAGTAATATTTTACTGATGTAAAGTATCTTTACTTCAGATAGCTGCACGTAATCCCTTCTCGTTCATATTATCAATCATAACAGTGTACTATGTAAGTAATTCGCGTAAATATCACGTATTTATGTTATTGTTTTCGCAATGAGAGAATCATTGAATAAGATTAACGAACTCCTTGTTTCGACTCAAACAGTTGAATTCTGAATCAGAATCGACTCTAAAATGTTTGGACTCGAACAGCCATACCGTTTACATTTGCAGTTGTTCTGTACATAACGTGTCTTTTCATATAGTTCCTTATTTATCCTGGGTATCAGTATACGTAGGCTAAAGTCTGTTTTGATTCTCTACTCCGTAAATTCCGTCTGTCTGCGTTTACAAATAAATCTCGATTAAGCAGATTCCGCTGAAATGTGCTGCCGATTTGCGCTTTCTGCCTTGGTGAGATCATAAAGCCCGTTATCGTTTCGTTGTCTAATCATAATAAAACCATTTCTACGCGTTAGCCGATGATACACGTCATATCCGCCGCGACTTCCGCTTGCCTAGGCTGAGTGACTTTATTGCGCAGTGACAGTTATTTTAGTTCCCGCGCGTGTGACCGTGTCTCGCGCTGTCATAACAAATAACACGCAGTTAGCGAGATAGCAGAAAGAAAGAGGAAATTCGCGTTAGGCGGAGCGGAAAAGCGGTCCTTCTGGGTCATGTAACGGATTCTCTTTCTTCTCACTTTGAAAGTAATCCAGTAAATAGGTAAAGTTTAACTTTGTACTATTAATATTAGTAATCTTTGATTAATACGTGTAGTCTGCATCCCAGACCACGTACTAGCTAGGTATGTAGGCTAGTATTTTTAAATAGTACTACGCCTCTAACGGGCTTGTTCTCAGGTGTTGTCATGGCTACCATGGGAAATAGATTTATATATATATATATATATATATATATATATAAGTACTGCGCTACATAGATAGTATGTGAACTTGCTTTACAGACTTACTGTTTACATACATATTAGCACGGTAGTATGCGTTCATCTGACTTGGCGTACTGCTCCTACTTTTTAGTACGCTAGTGTGCGACTTTAGTGAGTGAGCTCAAGTTTTGAGGAAGATGAGAGATCATCTTTGTGTTTGTTTGTGCTTAAACACGGGCTTTTCTTTCCGGTGTAAATGACCGGAAAGAACAGGAGCATATAGTAAGGTGAGAATGATCTTAGCCTCCACTGTCCTTATGGCGCTGGTGAATAAGTAATTAAGCGGAGCTGTGGCTGTTGTTGTTATTATTATTATTATTATTATTATTATTATATAATTATATATATATTATATATAATAATTATTAATAATAATTATAAGGATTTAAAAGTAAGGATTTTTTTTGCTCATTTGTGGTGGTGTATGAGGTCTTGTATTTCTTTAGAGAAGAAGAGGAAGTAGAGTGTTTAGGAAAAGAGGGTTCTGTCCTCGCATGCACACACACACACACACACACACACACACACACACATAAAATAACATAAGTGCTATGTATGGTCAGAAACTGCACCTGCAATGTATTTGCTAGGGTCATGCAGTATATTGTAATTGTGCACACACTCAGAATTAAATTCAACAAACTGTTGCTGAGGGGTGAACGAATGAAGGGGGGAGAGAGAGATCTCCATCCATTTATCCATCCATCCATCGTCCATACCGTTTATCCTGCCTGGGGAAGCCTGGAGCCTATCCCAAGGAACTCGTGGCACAAGGCAGGGGACACCCTGGATGGGGTACCGACCCATCATCACAGGGCACAATCACACACGTACATTCACATACACTGCGAACAGTTTGGAAATGCCAATCAGCACGTGTCTTTGGACTGAGGGAGGACACGAAACGGAAAACCCCCAAAGCACGGGGAGAACATGCAAACTGTGTGCATACGTTGCGGAGGCGGGATTCAAAGCACTAAGTCACCGTACAAAATTCTCAGTGGTTAAAGGCTCTGGGTTACTCATCGGAAGGTCAGGAGGTCAAGCCCCAACACTGCCAAGATACCACTGTTGGGCCCTTGGGCAAGGCCCTTAACCTTCAGTTGCTCAGTTGTATAAATGAGATAAATGTAAGTCGCTCTGGATAAGGGCATCTGCCAAAATGCCATAAAATGTAAAAATACGAGTTAGGTTGTGTTCCCAAGGATGAATTTCAAACTTTAGAATAACTCCTATGTCAATTCCCAGTCTCACATTTTCGAATTTCCAATAAAATCCCGATATCAGGATTTGGCTACTGACAATTATTTTGATAATATTTTGAGTGTCTAATTTTATATGAGCCATTGACCACTATTGTGGCGTGTTGACCCCACAGATAATTTCAGTGCTGGACACGGGCACCCCCAAACCAAATTTGGGAAATTCTATTTTTTTGGCCTCTGGTAAAAAGAGTTAAAAACTGCTAAACTTTCAAGTTGTTTTTTAAACTGTGGCACTTAAAAACAGCGGAAAACGACATACACTATATGGCCAATAGTACATGGACGCCTGGCCGTCTCACCTATATGGGCTTGTTGGGCAATCCTGTTCCAAAACCATGGGTATTAATTTGAAGTTTTTAAGGCCCTTAATTTGGGCATTCATTCTCCTGGCATCCGCCAAACCTAAATTCATCCTTCAGGCTGCCAGATAGTGAAGCGCAGTTCATCACTCCAGAGAACCTTTCCGCTGCTCCAGAGTCCAGTGGCAGCGTGCTTTACACCTCTGCAGTCATGCAGCTGTTAGCAGTGGGTGTGGCTGAAACACCTGAACTCAATAATTAAGAGGGGTGTCCGCATACTTTTGGCCACACAGCTTGGTTAAAACACAGCTTACACAAAACTGCGTTTTTCACAGAAATATAATAAAGTATAAATAACATAATTATGTTTTATCATATTTATACATTTGCGAGTCCAATCAGTTTTTTTCCATTTGTTACAGGATCGGTTCAAATTCCTTCTTTATTTTCTTCTCTGATATCCGATCCACCATTTTATTTATATTTAATTTTTTTTGCTGGATTCAACCCGATATGGTTCCTGGGTGTTGGCACGGTGCCATCTTTTAATACTTTCATTCAGTGTCGTGTTTATGTGAAATAAGTATGCTCAGGATGGAACCATGGCTCACCTGAACACGTAAATAAATCTTTACGTAAAGCTGCCTTAGTAAATCAGCGAAATCTTAGTGAAATGCTCTAAACTGAATAAAAACCTAGCTGTGCAAAAGAGGTAACACAACTTCCTGCAGGTGAGAGCACACAAACTTCAGACAGAAGCACCTCTTTATCCCTTCCTCCGATGTTTTAATAGCCTGCTGCTTTTTTTTATTTATTTTTTTTAGCTGACGGTCACAACCTGCATGAGTATTTCATGTAAACTAAATATACGTATATGAGGGTAAATTGGGGCTTGTTTCCACGCAGCTGAAGCGGATTCATTGTTTGTGCTCAAATCACTGCTCATTTCTGCACAGCTTTTAAAAACGGCTGTTGTGTTGCAGAGGTCATAATCCATGCAGTGTGCGTACTTGGGGAAAGTCAGGAGTCTAGCTATATTATTTTTATGGTGTGCAGTAAGAGCTTCTTGTGGAAAGGGTTATGAACAAACACACTGGAGATGAACCTTTTATTCACTAGAAGTAGATGGTTTTTGTGGAATTGTATTAGCTTGCCAGCTAGATTGCCTTAGGATCACCCCATGAATAACATCCATCACTGAGTAGCACTGTGTGTGTGTGTGTGTGTGTGTGTGTCTGTGTGAGCACTAACATACATGGACCAGTCAATAAAAGCACCGTGAAAGAGCCCCTCTACATTTAAAAGGGTGTGTGTGTGTGTGTGTGTGTGTGTGCGCCCTGTGGTCTCTGACGATTCTAAAAGGCTCATGGAACCATAGTGTTGAATGGTGCATTGTGTATTTTTATTTGATGAGTGAGTCTTTGTTTTTTGTTTTTTTTTTTCGGAGCTGGTGTGTGTATGCATGTGTAGTTATTTATGTGTGTGTTAAACCCCCCCTGTTGGTGTGTACCCGTCACTGCAGCTGCAGTATCTCCAGACTGCCTGACTCTCTGAACAGCGCGGACATCACCATGGACAACATGACAGGTAAGACACGCAAAGTCCCGTATGAGCCAGCTGTGTAGGAGAGAGAGCGCCATGTGGAACGAGGACATAAAGTGGTGCAGCTTGTGCGCTAGTTCTCTTTTTCATCACCCGGTACTCCCTGTCTTCTCTGTTCTTCAGCTCCTATGTTCCCCGGGCAGAAGATGTCTCCGAGCAAAGCCATAACAATGAAGGACTACGAGAATGTAAGCAGTACTTACACCATGTTAATGAGTCTAACACTTTAGCCATAAGTCATAAGTAAAGCCTTAAGTTAGCATGATTTCTTTCCTTTAGTCATCGTGACTTTTTTTATTTTTATTTTTTGGTGATGCCAGCTACATTAACTTTCCCCGCCTGTCAGTGTTTTTACAATGTATAATACAATACAGCATGTCTTACCCAACTCTGCCCCAGATGTTGGCACACAACGTCTACAACCCCCATCCACTCCCCAGACACACACATGCGTGCACACACACACACACACGCACACACACCCAGAGGCTGGTAGTTGTCAAATCCCCCCCCTTTTTCTGTGTAGTCTAATTATACCCACATTAGTCATGTTTATTCATGTGCGGTTAGTGCAGTCCTGAAAAGGGTCAGGGGAAAATAAAACAAGAAAAAGAAACATTAATGAGGAATAATGTTAAATACACAAAGCAAAATAAATGAAAATAAATGATGGTTGTGCCTGTGTGACAGAACATGTTTTTTTATGTCTTGTAGCAAATCACTGCTCTGAAAAAAGAGAACTTTAACCTGAAGCTGAGGATCTACTTCCTGGAGGAGCATGTGCAGCAGAAATGTGATGATTCTACTGAAGAAATTTACAAAACGGTGACAGGCACTCCCTGACACACACACACCCATGAAACAATAGTCATTGTCTACCAGACTGCACCCAAATAAATAAATAAATGCTCCTTGTAATCCTTAATAATCCTTGTGTGTGTGTGTCTTGGTTCTTGTGTTGTCTGTGTGGCTGCATGTAGAACATCGAGTTAAAGGTGGAGGTAGAATCTATGAAGAGAGACCTTGCTGAGAAACAGGAACTGCTTGTGTCTGCATCGTAAGTCCCGCCCCCTAGTCCTGTCAGTCAAAGCACTCATCACTGTCCACTCAGGAATTCATTAACAACGCCACGTTACATCAATGATATTTACAGCCGGTGTGTTGATATGAATACAGCTAAGATATACATGCACATCTTTTTTAAATAATCTCTGTGAGTGTGTGTGTGTGTGTGTGTGTGTGTGTATGTAGGAAAGCGCTAGAGAGTTTAGCTAACAGAGATTCCGGGGAAGGCCTGAGGGAGCGTGCTCGGAGAGAGATGGATGCACTCAGAGAAGCATTCAATGCCAGGATCAGAGAACTGGAGGAGGTATACGCGCGCGCACACACACACACACACACACCAGGAGAAACGTTAGCTCTACTCCTGTCTTTCTTTATAATACAATATTTAAAGAAATGCAAGACAGCAGATTTCAAAGTTTACTTAGGATGTGAACCAATTTAAGTCGACTTTCTTTCTTCCTTTCTTTCTTTCTTTCTTTCTAGTCTCTGCGCTGTGCAGAGGAGGAAGTGGAGAAGATGGCTTCCATCGCGGAGCAAGAGAAGCTGAGGAGTCTAGGTTTGGAGAAAGAACTTGAAGCTGTGGGTCAGTCAGGACCATTGCACGATGCTGGCTCCGCCCCTGGGCAGGACCACAAACTCCAGCAGGCTCTGCAGGAGAAAGACCGGTGAGCGAAGTCACAAACCCACACGCCTTCGTGTGGGTTTTACAAGTAGCGACTTAACTAACATCAGATTTTGCACGTGGGTATACAAACATCTAATGATACAGTTAAAGATCAGCAGCGATTAGGCGTGGGCAAAATAGCCAGAATATTTATTCTTGATTATTGTTTCTTGGAGAACATGAGATCAGCCGTTTCTGATGGTTTGATACTCGCACCAACCCTTCTGGTACTAACATCCATGCCACGATCAAAGTCACAGAGATCATTCTTTTTCTTCATTCTGATGTTAGATGTGAACATTAGCTGAAGTTTTTTTCCCAGGTGATTTTTTTTGCATTGCGCTGCTACCACATGATTGGCTGATTTAGATACTTGCATGAATGTGTAGTTGTACCGGTGTTCCTAATAAAGTGGACAGTGAGTGTGTATATATGTAACTACAACGGACTCCACTTTTTGAACATTTCAGGGCGTGATATTAAAAAAAATAATAATAATAATAATAATAATCCTGTGCTTATGAAAGTTTGAAGAGGATTAGATCAGAATAAATTGACTGGGTTTGTTGAATGTGATGGTGTTTTGGAGTTACACAAATTTTTTGTGGCAGCAGTCTGGTTAAAACAATACTTCTTCCATCTTCTCTAGTGTGATTGAGCGCCTCCGGGAATCCATCAAAAACCAGGATGCTCTGATTGGAGAGCTTCAGGAGAAGGCCCAGGACCAGCCTATTGCAGAGCAGATGGTCCAGCTCAACACCATGATTGGCCAAAAGGATGCAGAAGTACAGGTCAGTTATTTATCACTGTGAGGACTTTGTGTATTCACATTTTAAATTAAATAAATATGCATTGCTTTTTTTATGTACATTGCTGGAATATATATATATATCTACACACGAAAACTGTGCTAAAGATCTGCTCTTTGCTCCCGTAGGCTCTAAAAGAAGAGTTAGATCATGAGAGAGAAAGAGCAGAGAAGGAAAACAAGGTGAGAGAGACGTTGTGTGTGCCGTCACTTAAAATTGAAAGTTTACTTCAGAAAAATAAAAACCTCTCCGCTGATGTTTGACTTATTTATTGGATTAATTTCGGACCCCGGTGAAATGACTATTTGGAGATATGGTGTATACTATGGCATTAATTCTAAGTATTAGAATTTTACAGTAGCAGCCATGTTGGGAGACTTTGCAGTCAGTGTGTAGGGTTTAAAGTGCCGTAGTCTGAGCTTTTGCATCATTTTGGTAACCATCAGTGGTGAAGGAGCTTGTCTTGTTGGTTTATTTATCATTCCGTATCAACACACAGTTAGTTGGTTAGAGTTACATTTATATAGAGCTTTTCTAGAGAATCAAAGCACTTTACATTGTATGGGGAAAACTCCTCAACCACCACTAGTGTGTAGCATCCACCATAGTGCGCCAGAACGCCCACCACACACCAGCTGTTAGTGGAGAGGAGAGTGATGTAGCCATATTCTATACTGGGGTATTAGGACCCACAGAGACCACAGGATGAGCGCCCCCTGCTGGCCTCCTTAATACCACATCCAGCAGCACCCTTGGTTTCCCCCAGGAGGTCTCCCATCCAGGTGCTGGCCAGACTCAACTCTGCTTAGAGCTTCAGTGGGAAACCAGGCAAGAGCTGCAGGGAGATATGACTCTGGCTTATTTCAGGTTGTTCATTAAAGCAAAAGGTAGGATGTGCAGCCAGGATGTCCATTTAATATTTTCCTTCAGTATGTAGGCTTTCATAAATGTCTTTATTTTGTGTACCTGTTTGGGCAGACACAGTGTTTGGTTGAATGGGGAGTGTGTGTGTGTTGTTGTTTTTGTTTTTTTTTTTTGTTTTTTTCCTATTTGAGGGATATAAGGCTGCACAAACTGCATATACAGTGGGATCCAAAAAGCTGAGGCATTTTTCTTTCTCATTTAATACATGCTTCAGTGTTGGAGAAAAAAAATCTCAAGGTGAATATGACCTTTTAGTACAATTTGCTTAAATTTAAATGGTGACAGAAATAGCACAGAATTCTAAAGCTTTCTGTTTATTTCTAGTTTTAATATGAAGGAAAAAAATCCCAGGTTTTCAGTGTCGTCTCAGACTCTTGGACCCCACCGTATGTGATTATAATTTGAGAACAAAGAATTTTTACAAGAGAACATGGCATTATGTTATCAAACACGTGTGCTGACATGAACATTGTAATAAAGCTGATGCATAATTATCTGTATGTTAAAGCATGTCGTGCATATTGTGCTACAGACTTTTATTTTTTATTTTTTTTTAAGTTTGACGGATATAATGAGTTTTTATTTTTTTAAATCAGAATATTGCCCCACTACAACCGAGAGTATAGATGTGTTTGAGTTCGAAATGAAGCTCTGCTCCCCTGGACACTTGGGTTAGAAGGCAGGGACTGGATTAGTGTGTGTGTGTGTGTGTGTGTGTGTGTGTGTGTGTGTTCACTCATGAGTGTGTCATTGGATTTTGTGTGTGTGTGTGTGGTTGGATTAGAGGCTTTATTCCACTGTGCAGCTTTAGTCTGCTGCATTTGGCTCAGATCTGAACAGATAGCAGAGATGAAACGATGAAAGAGCGAAACGGCAAGAGAAAGTAAACTAGAACGAGTCAATTATCTTATTAGGACATCTACAAGCCGTTTTGTGAGCTATGTGAAGTAGTTTTGAGTGATTTGTGTCAGTTGTGCGTGTGGTCATGTGGGAACCGTGTCGCGTTTGTGGTGACCGTGTGCTAGGTGCACAGTACCGGTGGTTGTTTGGTAAACGTGGACGTATACGGCCTGCCGTGGTTCTGGCCCGTGTTTTGGGGTGCAATCTTCCTCGAGATAGGAGCGATGAACACCTTTGTGGAAAGTGCATGTTCCTGCTGGAGCGTTTGGTGCAGTGCGACAACGCCATCGAAGACCTGCAGAATACCCACACGGCGCAGTTGCAACGGCTGCAGCGGGAGAGATCTAGACTTGGTGTGCTCATAACGCAGAAATACTGGAGGAATAACGCAGAAGAACAGGATCGGTGCAAAAAGCAGAAAACCGGAACAAACCAGGAGTTTCAGAACCAATCAGCACGCGACCACGGCATGGTACAACTACAAAAGCAAACACGTAAGAAAAGTGAATCGAAACAGTGGCGAAATGAGGCAAAGCACCCCGAGTGGCCAGAATGGCAACGGAATAAAATGCAGCGACGCCTCAACGGAGGAAGTACAAGGACCACACGTCCTGGGTCAAAGATCGGCATTTCAAAGGAGAGCGAAGGCCAACGTCAGAGAATTAATCAGACTCCGTTGAGGCGCAGTGTCTCGCTCAGTTTTGGGCGGAGCCTATTGGCTCAGAATTCTACGGTGACCAGGTTTAAAGCAGAAAGTATCATGGGAACCGGAGCTCCTACACCAAGCCACGAGTATTCCGATCTCATCCTCAGGAAGTGCGCTTTAACGTCATGCGCCATTTCTCTCAGCCCTACTCAGGCCATCACTACATCCCCACGCCTCGGGCAGACACAGCCACTCAGCAGCTCATTGGTGCCATTAGGTGATTTACTGCAGATGCTGCGCGGCATTAGTCCTCGCCCACTGCCGTGGACAGTGGGCACTCGGATTCCTGTCCAATTAAAACCAAGTGGTGTGTTTGGACATGCCAGCATGGGTAAGGCCAGACTGGCGAGGGCGGAGCAAGCTGTGATAGAGTTGGAGGAGGAGTTTAATGATGAATACTTAGCTCTTAAACCAGAGGTACACTCTTTAAACTACATGACGTTTTGTGCGTGTGTGCTGTATATGTATACGTGGCTTCCTGTTTATAATCTCAGCGTCTGTCAAACAGCCGTCGTAGATATAGACTGACTTCCATCGGATGGACTGAATCTATATCTCAATAACTTAAAAACCAATGTAAATAGTGTTATTAATGCCAGCTGCAAGTTTACTAAAACTATCAATCAAATACAATAAAAAAAGATTTAATATCTATAATTTAACATGAAAAAGACTGTTTAGGTTCTGTAGGTACAATGTTCAGGAATAAAAAGGCCTCATGGATTTAACAAATAAATACGATGTGTCGTGGTACATACAGTACGTCATGTGTTTTTAATTCTTATACACTAGTCATAACAGTCCATGGGAGACCCGGCAATCCTGTGATCGTGTGTTTGCGTGTGTGTTTCAGGTGTGTGTGGTGAAGCAGGATGAGCTGAACATGCTACAGCAGAGAACCAGGAAGCTGACCGAAGAGCTTAACTCCACCAAGAGCAGCAGTCAAACACTAAAACACAGACTGGAGGAGATGGACCGAGAGAACAAGGTACACACGCACATACACACACACACACACACACACACACACACACACACACGCACACACACAACACGATCGGTTAGTCTTTTTTTCTAACCTAATCTCCTTCTCACGGGAATTGGATTTTAAAATGTTCTGAACTTAACACAGAATTACGTCCTCTGCTGTGAACGCGAACATACAATTACGAGGCACGACGTTCAGCGTTCTCTCACTAGTGTTGCTCAGACAAGAACGTGCGTGTCAGAAAGACGCACGATGATGCGCCTTCCCAGTGTGCCGGTCAACTAGGAAACGAAGGAAGCCCTGTTAATATTGAAGCCCTCGCTTTGGGAAATTTTGTTTTTTTTAAAGTGAGTCGTTATTAATGGTGTTTAATGTTTCGGTCTCGTGCTGTTTTCCTTCCTTATTACCCCTCAGACCCTTTCTGGACAACTGGAGGAGAAGGAGAGTGAGCTATCTGCAGAAAAGAAAAACGCCACGAAACGAGACAAGACCATTCAGGGCCTGAGCATCCTACTTAAAGAGAAAGAACGACAGGTCCCGATTCCCTTCCTTCCCAAACCTGAAGTGTGAACAATATTAAAACTGGCTATAACACTGTTTCTACTACTTTTTATTTATTGTTTTTTTTTGTTTGTTTTGTTTTTTTCGTCTGTTTCTCTCTCAGGTGGATGAGTTGCATGGGAATCTAGAGGAGAAAGATCAGGCCTTAAGCAAGGCCAGGGAAGCTCTTCACAAAGCTCAGCTACAGAAATACCAGGTAAATAGTATGTGGTGTTTTTACTTCTGAAACGGCAAGGCATTTGAGCTCTATATCGCTTTAGATACCTGGCTTAATTTTTCCAATATCTGTGTGTCCTGAAGTGTTTTATTCCTCTTATGCCACAGCAGTGTGTCAATGCTATCAATCAATTTTATTTTTTTATTTAAACCCTGTTTGTTTGTTTATAGTTATGGTTAATGTTGTAGAATGGAAAACAAGTTTATGTTATTACTTATGTTCTATGGCTATAAACAGCCCTTACAGAGAAACTCTAACATGACAAGCTGCAATTTTTTGGTTTCTGTAGTCTTAAGTACGTGTGTGTGTGTGTGTGTGTGGTGTGTGTGTGTGTGTGTGTGTAGGGTGGTGAGGAACAACAGGCCCTGTTGCAGTCGCAGCATGCCGAGCTGTCTCGTCTGCAGGCGGAGTGCCACTCGTCCTTGCTGGAGCTTCAGCGGCTGCAGCGTGCGCTCAGCAGCAAAGACGCACAGCTGGAGCTGCTGCAGCAAGACAAACTGCAGCTGGAGAACGAACTGGAGCTGCTCCAGCAGCACAAAAGGAAAGGAGACAAGACCATTAATGTTAGTACACATTTCCACACACGCACTGAGCTGTATAAATTACTCCTGTTCAGTATGATGATATAATATCGTAACTACTTCACGGTGCGTCAGGACGCTCCTGTATTATTTTAGAATTGTGTAGCGTAATAATATACGGATAGAAACGATATGCAGCGTGTTCACAATCACAGGCACCGTCAGTACTTTTATAAACCATGGTGCACCATTGTGTGCAAAAGTTTTGGCACCCTTCAACAAATACAAAATAAAGTAAAAAGCACATTTTGTTTATTTTTTTTGAAGTGAAAACACAACCTCTAGTTTGGTGACGGGTGCCCAAACTTTTTGCATAAAACTGAATGTATGGGTTTGTTTTTTTGGGGGGGGGTTTGGGGGTTTTTTGGGTTTTTTTGGCTGGCAATTTGTTAATATGTAATACATACACAGAGTTGAGAGAGCCATATACACAGGTCCATCACAATTTTTATTTTTTTTTAATTATTGGGAGTGTTCAGTTACTTTAAGCCATGTCCTGAGTGAAGCTGTGTGTGTGTGTGTGTGTGCACACGCATGTGTGTGTGTGTTGTGAACTAGGACCTGCAGAACCAGCTGAAAAAGCTGAGTGGAGAGCTGGCCGAACGTGAGAACCTTCTAGAACACCAGAGTGTAGCACAGCAAGAGCAAACCCACAGGACAGAACATAAACTGCAGAGCACGATACAACATCTAACAACTAGTCTCACAAAGAAAGAACAGCAGCTACAGGTAAACAATAACTTCAATGAGTTTATCAGTCTGTCACATGGTTTTCGAGAACTTTTGGCCTTCTGTGAAAGAGTTGCTATAGAAACAATAAGTGCATCAATATAAACCTGCGATTTGAATTATAGCCAGCGCTACCGTCAGAGGCGTGCTGTTACAGAAAATTTACCAACGCTTTCTGACGATCAGAATCGAGAATGAACGACTATGCAGTATTTATGTCTTTCATTCTCTCTCTCTCTCTCTCTCGCTCTCTTTTTCCTCTCTTTCAGGAATACATGAGCATGGTGCAGGATCTGGAGCAGGATCGAACTTCAGCAGGAAGTGATGTAATGCTGGCCAAGCTCAGAGAGAAGCTGAGGGAAAAAGAGAAGGCTCTGGAGGTGCTGCTCTCATTTCCTCCTTATAAATAAACACTGGCGTACGGGGAGGGTACGCCAGTAATAGCCTCTTAGCCTACATGAAATAATTATTAACGTTTTGGTTTGTGTCCGTGCATGCGAGCAGAAAGCGCTGGATGAAAAGTTTGTGGCAGTAGAGGAGAAGGAGAATGAAATTCATCTGCTGCAGCTGAGCATGAGAGAAAAGGAGAGAGATTTGGAGCGCCTCCGTAACCTGCTCTCACACAATGAGGAGACTGTTAATGTAAGTGCTCTATAAAATGATCAAATTACAGTCATTTAAACGTAATAATGACGTTACTTTAGCATATAACGAAACCGAAGCTGTGTAGTAGACTGAAACAAAATGAACCAGGGTTAATTAAGCATTAGTTCTTGAGCCAGGAGTGCTCATCTGCAACTGGTGTTGCCAGGTCTCAGCTGAATTTCTACCCCAGCTGTCTCAAAAACACAGAAAGTCCTGAAACTAACCCAAAACATGTGCCTGCGTGTGTTTCCGTAAATAGATTTGACGTAAATTAGTTCCATGTAAACCGTGTGTGTGTGTGTGTTTGTGTGTGTTCAGAGCTTTGATGCATTATTGAAGGAGAAAGACACTGAGTTGCAACAACTCCTGAACTCGTTGAAAAACCTGCAGCGCTCCAAACAGGAGAGTGAAGAGAACCTGCAAAGAGCTCTGAGAGAGAAAGACTCCATCATCCAGCAGCTCCAACACACACTACAGCTCAAAGCTAAAGACATGGAGGTGACACCACACCCAAGCAGTGTGCAATAAGCACCATATACAGTACATAGTGACACTACATCAAATAATTATCAGTTTATTTGATTGACAGCCTCGCTGTAGCTCCCTGGTTAAAACGTGTTCAGTACTCACCCTCTCTCGTTCCTTCCACTGTCAAATCCCCCCCCCTATAGGACATGGCTAGTACAGTTCTAAGTCATTCCGAGTCTCAGGGACGTGATCTTGCAGAGCAGATGGGGCAGAGGTTAAAGGTGACGGAGGCCATGTTAGCCGAGGCAGTGAAGCACAGAGAAAGGCTGGTGTGTGAAAACCAGACAGCCGTGGAGAACCTGCTTGCCAGCATCAGTTGCAAAGACCAGCTGCTCAAGGTAAACTGTTAGAGTCATGATATCTTCTGAGTAAGGATTAAACAACGAGGTAGAACGCAAACAGAGAGCTGTTTTCACGTGTATAACAGCATGCCCCAAAGTGTTTTATCGCCTTCATACCTCCACAGGGTTTCCGCGGGTCCTTAAAAAGTCTCCCTTAATTCCTTAATGTAAAAATAAGGCCTTAATAAGCATTAAAACACATTAAACTCACCTTTCAAAGGTCTTAAAAATGCAACCGGACCGACACCGTAAAGCAGATTAAAATGTTCTTTATCGCCCATTGCTGTTTGAAACGGTAAAGCCGTGTGACTGTGTCGCACTCAGAGCGTGTGCGGTGTTTTAGAGCGGCTCGGTTCACAGGAAACGCCGCTCCACATCAACGTCATCTCAGTCTGTGCTGTGAGTTTGAGTCGCTCAAACTCACACTCATTCACTTCGGTTTTACGTTAGCGTAATCAAACATTTTTCTGGGCAGCGGTTTACAGCATTTCACCTGATTGGTAATGAGAAGTGAATTTAAAAAAAAAAAAAAAACTTTTACATCGAAAACACTTCCTGCGGTTTTCTGCCAAAATAAAAGCCACAAAGCCTAACGCATAAAAGTTACTTAAGTACGAAATATATTACTACTGTAACGTTCCTATTTGTATCATTATTATTATTATTATTATTATTATTATTATTATTATTAAGTATTATTCAGTGCAATAGTAATATTACAAAATAGCAAAGGTTTTTTTGTCGGTTTTGTCCTCCTTACAAAAATTTATGTATATTTATAACACTACTTGTTACATTTCCCTGGCATTCAATTACAGAAAAACCCGTAAACACCGCTGCGAGGGGGTTTCTAATACAGCTTCTGAGGCAGTTGTCTTTTTCTCTTCTGACTGCCGTAATCCATCTCTCTCTCTATCTATATATATGTATATATATATATATATTTTTTTTTTTTCCTCTCTTGCAAAGTCATGGAAAAGGAAATACTGGATTATTTTTTTCACCGTTGGAGCAAATGGTAATACTAAAAGGATATTTGCTCTGGTCTCCGATATGCCTCTATAGAAGTTTACCCTGCCATAGTTTACTTGAACCCAGAAATGGATGTATATGCATGAACACAATCCATTATAGCGGCTGTATCGTGTAGCATGATTGAAGTGATGTTCAGGTCTTACAAATCTTTTTTGGAAATGTCTTGAATACGGTATTAAAAAGTATTAAATTTGAAGTGATGACACCTGCAGATACTCTGCTTCAGTAATTTTCCAATAATTACAATTTGGCAGTCTGACTGGGCTGTATTTCTACATCACTATGTGTGTGTGTGTGTGTGTGCGCGTAGGAGAGTGCGGAGCGACATGCACAAGCTCTTTCTGATCGGTCAGCGGAGTTGCAGGACCTGCGCAGACAGCTCGCAGACACCCAACTGCAACTCAGCAACGCTCAGAACCTCAGTGCTGCACTGAATGAGAAGGATGTGCTTATCAATGTGAGACGTTTCACTGTTTTCTTATGATTTGACATTTGTGCTTAAAATACAGTTGAGGGATTGGAATTAGCATTTGTATGTGCTTCTTCTTGTTATTATTAGTTATTATCTTTACTATTATTGCAGAATTATCAAAAGCGGTAATGTAATAAAGGCCATTTGACATTTTGCGGTTTCCTGAACTAACAGCCTGCACTTTATCTAATAGGCCTGTAGGTGGCACTTGGAATTCATTTAACCAACTGTGGTAGCGTCGTCAAATGGTAAATCAATAGAAGATGCAGTACGGACGTGGGAGTAACGCGTAACGATGGCAAGTTGGCGCCTTGCATGGCAGCTTTGGATAAAAGCGCTATATAAATGCACCATTTACCATTTAGAACCAGCAGGAACCATTACATTTACAGTGCGCTTCCTAACGCGTACTAGAAAAACGTGAGGAGGTTATTATACATTGTCCTTTTGGCTGTGATGGCGTATTTTTCACGATCAAATTCAAATCCTGCGGCATTTATACACCGCACAGACCTTTTCATAGACGATGCTCATGCACAAGGCAACAAATTCATGTTATTATTGCGCTTGCCAAAAGGAAGGGTGCTTAGCAATAGTTTGCTTAGCTTCTGTTTAGATTGTTGAAATTGACATTTACGATCAGGGATAAAATGCAGCAAAGTGAGATGTTCCGTGGTGCATTTCGACCTAAACAAATGGTCTGCGTACGTGTTTGTGTGTTTACAGAAGCTGTTGGACCGTGCTCAGGAGAGAGACCACAGTCTGAGTGAGACAAAGGTGGGAGAGGCTCCACCCCCTCAGGTGGTAGAGCTCAGACATACCATCAATGTGCTGCAACAGAGATTGGAGGAGAAAGAGGGTAAGTGTGCGTGTATTGCAGAGAAAAGTCTTTTTCTGTTATATAAATAAATAAAACGGCCATTTTCAGTGAGTCGGCATTTTAGAGTGACAGGAGGGGATGCAAAGTGGGCAGGCCTGGAGTATTTGGTGTCGATTGTTGTAACGTGTCAGTTTATTAGCAAAACGGCTGCTAATGTGAACAGTCTGATGGGAGTTCTAATTGCAGTATGTTTCTGTAGCTGAGCTGTCTCAGCGGTACAGCGAGGAGAACATGGAGACATCTCTTACAGTCAATACGAAACCTGCTGTAATACTGAAGAAAGAGCTTGCCCAGAAAACAGATGCTCTCAACAGTGCTCTGAAGAGAGAAAACCAGCTCAAGGTGTGTGTGTGTGTGTGTGTGTGTGTGTGTGTGACCCTTTGGAGTTACATGAATTACTTTTACGATGCCTTTATGAACTTTTTGGATCGTGATAGTTTTGGTTACTTCAGACTGTAAACAGAGGGACAGAAATCTCCCAGGTTTCATTAAAAATGTCTCCGTTTGTGTTCCGAAGACGAACGAAAGTCTTACGGGTTTGAAACGACACGAGGCTGAGTAACTGATGACAGAATTTTCATTTTTGGGTGAACTCTCCCTTTAAGTATCTGGTATGGATTATAATCCCATGTGTGAGGGATATTTTTTTCTTTTGACTAATTGTGATAATTCTGTGTGTGTGTGTGTTGTAGATGTCTATTGCTGAGCTTCAGTCCTCTGTGTCAGAGCTGGAGGGCCGACTAGAGGGCCAAACAGCCAACTTTGAGTCTCTCAAATCCACAGTCAGTACTAAAGATGAAATTATTACTGTGAGTATGAGGTGCATTTTACATCATGTTTTGTGCATGTAAAAAAAAAAAAAAAAAAAAAAAAAAATAATAGTGCACTAATAGTTTTGGTACATGTTCATCTGAAGCATATTTTCTTGGCTTGAATAAAGGT
>JANDJT010000081.1:1646081-1674145 GCA_024331685.1 Stegophilus panzeri
CTCAGGTTGCCTTTGTTTTATGTTGTATTTTGTTTGAAGATCTAAAACTATTTAGTATGAGATATACACAAAAACATTTTCACAGCACTGTAGAAAACTGTGTTCATCAGCAATAATCTGATTTCTAGTACAACTTTTACACAGATAATTTTCTGTATCTAAGCACACTTCAACATGCTTGACCTAATGTTTTGCTTCGCAGGCGTACACCAAATCACGGCTGCCAGTAGCGGTGAGACCTGTAAAGCAAAGGGACAGACAGGAGCCGACTGATCGTGATACAGAGGAAAGTACTGAGCAACTTAGTACAACAGATTCTGAGCAGCACAGCCTAAGGAGCAGAGGCCTCGATGGGGCAGTACTTCAAAGTTCTCCAGGCAGCAGCTTTGAGGCTGTTTGGGATTCCGAGTCCAGACGAAACACACACCCTGAGACTATACAAAGCTGCGACGCCAGGCCAAGTTCAACAAGTGCACCTGACTTTCCACAGTCAGAACTCTTATCTCAGCTGGAGCTACTGAACCAGGAGTGCCAGGAGAAGGAAGAGCTCATCTCCCAACTTCAGTTTCAGATGCAGAATTGGGAAGGGCTCCAGGCTGAGCTTCAGGAGAAGGAACGGTTGAACGGTCAGTACCTGGAAGCCTTGCATGCTGCAGAGTCCACAATTGCATACCTTACAGCTTGTAACCTGGATTCTGAAAGCGGCCTGGGGCAGCCTGGATTGGGATCTGATTCATTACTGCAGCGGCAGTGCACTAAGCTTCAAAAAGTTGTGCAGGAAAAAGATCAGCTCAACTCTCAGCTGCTAGAGTGCTTGAACACAGCCGAGGCTGCCCTTGCATCACTGACTTCAGCTGATCAGCCTGGAAGCTTTTTCTCTGCTCAGAATGACCCACAAGCCTTGTGTGAGAGGCTCGAGGGCCTGCTCAGCCAGATCAAGGCCTTGCAGGAGCAGAAAAACGCTTCCACAGGTACTCCTAAGGAGTTGTATTGCCCAGATGGAGGTTCAGCATCAGACCTGCAACGCCAAGCCGAGACCCTTCAGGGGTCACTGTTACAGCAGTGCAGGCTGAATGCAGAGTTGCAGGAAAAGCTCAGGACTGCAGAAGAAACTATTACCAAACTGCGTGCTCAACACAACAGCACTACCAAAGACCAGGAGTTGATTTTCAGCCACAAGTGCACAAGTCCACGAGAGGAGAGGGTACGTGAATATGAAGAGGGACAGCATAGACTGGCTGCGTGTCTTTCTGAATGTATTTTAGCAGCAGAACAAGCAGTAGAGTCTCTTTCAGATTATGGTTCAAGGTCCGATCAGCTTTTGCATGGCCCTGAAATCTTGTCCAACACCGAGCTCGAACAGAACTTGGACAGGCTTCAGAAGGCTCTCCTGGAAAGAGAGAGGCTTGGGCACCCTGGCTGTGCGGATATAAGCCACAGCACTATTGTGGGTCCACTCCAACACAAACCAGTACAGCACACCTTACAGATTTCAGGTGCTGCACAACAGAAGACAAGCACCCCGATTTCCCAAGGACAGCACAAACAGGGGCAACAGAATATATCAGAAACCTGGGATCCTGATCGATCAGGAAGTCCACACCTGAACCTCCACAAGAATCTCACATCGCTCGTCCAGATCTTTAAACGACACGCTCAGAAGGTTCGGGAGCTAGAGGAGGCACTTAAAGTTGAGCAGGGGCGAGGCCTTAAAGGAGGTGGTGGGTTAAACCCTGAGGGTGTTGCCCAGTTGGAGAGCTTGCAGAAGGCCTTAAAAGAGAAGCAGAAAACGTGTCAGAAGCTGGAGGAGAAACTGGCTTCGGCTCAATCCATCATCGCTCTGCAGAACTCATCCAAGAGGGAACATTCAGAGCGACGCAAAGGTAAGCGTAGCTCCCCTATAATTTTCATGCTCTTTAAATGATAGGACAATCAAAAAAAAAAAGCAAACATTGTAATGCAAAAGTGTACACTACGCTACTGTCAATCGCCGTTAAACAAATAATGGCTACTTGGCAACTGTTACCTGTCATGCTTTGTTAGTTACGTTAGCATTCTGAGTTGTACAAGAGCAAGAGAGGGGTTAGCAGCTCCTTGTGTTGTGTAAAAGTTAAAGTTTACTAAGGGTAACTTTAAAAGTTGAAGCATGCTAAGTTGCCATATCCTATACAGGTGTATGGCAAGACGCCGTTAGTGTCTTAATCACGAGCGCATGCTTAACATACCTACAGGTGCATCTCCAAAAATTTGAACATCGTGGAAAAGTTCTAAAGTTTTAATCATCAAGTTTAAACCAAAAAAAGGCTTGCAATATTTCACTTTATGTGTAATGACTCTAGAATATATGAAAGTTCCACTTTTTGAATTAAATTACGGGGGAAAATGAGCTTTTCCACAGTATTGTACATTTTTGAGATGCACCTGTAGGTATGTTATGAATGCACTCATGAATAAGACACTAATGGATCGTACCTGCTGTTGACGCCACTGTGTAAACATGTAAAAAAAATCAAATACAATTTTAAAAATGTGTTGTTGGAGACCGCAAAGCACGTTATATACAATAACATGGAAGCTGGATCACTCACGAGTCGTTGCTGCTTTCACCCACGCTCATGCGTCCTAGCACCTCGTGGTGAACAGGATGATAAAGGCATTCAGGTGGATGCACAGGACCTCGGCTACGAGACAAGTGGAAGGAGTGAGACGGAGGTGGAAAGAGAGGAAGGCAGTAGCACAGGTAGACGAGAAAGAATTGGCAACACTAACTCTCTCTCTGTTTCTATTCTACCAAATCTTGCATTTCTTAGAACGATCACAGACGTCTGTTCTTATTAAACGTAAACGAAACAGGGCAGTTCGCGCTCTCCTCCAAGCACATTCAGCTGCCCTGTGACGTTGTATGAGTGACAGTTGTGCTGGATTTGTGTGTGCCTGAGAATGCATGTGCTATCCTTCATGCTCCCAGATTGGTAGCTTTTATGCGACAGGGGAACTGCTGGTATTGAATAAATTTTGAGAAAATGAAATAAAAATGGGTATACTGCATGTTCTGGGCACTCTGCATCTCTTGCATGTCAGAAATTTGGGGAAGTAATGGAAAGATTCCCGATACTAACCGTCATTTCTGCATGTTTCACACGGAGGTGGATGAAAGTTGGTGCATTGTTAAGAGGATGTTTTGCTGATACCGCTCTGCTCTCGGGTCGGTTTTCAAACCCAGCTGTTCGATGATCACTTTCCTCATTTTTGCATGGCCGTGCTGTCTTCCTGGAGTAACGGGTTCACACTAACGAGTTCCTTCGCTTCTCCCAAATTCTACGTGCTTGAATTTCAAACGTAATATATTGATATATACCTGTCGCGTGTGTGTATATGTTTGTTTCGGTCATCGTGTGTCTCAGATGTAGACGGCGTCGCGTGTTTGGACCCCGCTCTCTCCGGATTCACCTCAGCAGACAATCTGGACACTACAGCGTCCAGCCCGTCTTACCCGAGCTCACCTGATCTCAGCTCTCCTCGGCCACACGGCCCCAAATCTGACCCCGCCCGTGAGCTCGTGCAACTCAGGTCACAGGTGGAAAGTCAGCACAAGGTCATTGCACACCTCCAGCGACTGCTTCACAAGAAGCGCTCGACTGCTGAGGTTCTGAGTGTGACCTCTGACCCTGTAAGCTGCGAGGAAGAGGAGGAACGTGTAGCAACGAAGGCTCGGATTTCCCAGCTTACCACTGAACTGGAGAGAGCGCGGACGATCGCTGGGAGTAACGAGTCAGCTTCTCCATCCAGGCGAGTGTGAGAGAACTCCCCTCCAGTTCACTGAGACAGTATGCTGCGCATTTAGGACTGTATTTTGTTTTAAAATGAATTCAAAATTACTGCCGTCACTAGTTTAGGAATCGCATTATAGCTTTCAGCTTCTTAATAGAATGTGAATGACATGTTTAAGCTATTAAATCTTTTTTTTTTTTTTTCTTCTTCTGCAGGATGGAGTCTCTGGTGCAGTCTCAAGCACGGGAGTTGTGCGAGTTGCGTGAGCAGATTCGAGTCTCGCGTACCCTCGGTGCCGAGCAGCGCAGGCAGCTGCTGGAGCTTCGGGGGGCGCTAGAGGAGCTGATGCAACCCAACGATGGGCAGAGCGCCCTAAGCACAACTCTCCAAAAACACCTGGACTGGAGTCTCAGCCTACTGGACAAACTGGAGCAAGGTGAGTACAGCAGTACACCCACCAGAGGTGGGGATTCCAGTTAGGGACTTGAATCGCTATTGAGTCGCATTTTGAATAACTCGCAACCCGTCTCAGACGTGAACTTGACTGACTTGTGATTTGGCTGTGGCTCTAGACTGAAGATAATAATAATAATAATAATAATAATAATAATAAAAAGAGCTAGAATCACCACCTTAATGCGTTCAACAAACAAAACTGTACTTAAGACGTGCCGCTCTGTGACTCGTGGCTATAGTGTGCAGGAATTTATTGTAGGGCTATTTGCTTGTCGCTTGCTGCAGTAAAGTGCAACACCAGAAAAAAAGTCAGAAGCACTGTTGCAAACTGTTTTCGTAGTGTGGTTGTCCCCAAAAAGCCACCCCGTTGATTATTTTCCAGTAACAGCACATCCCATCATGTTTTATTCCTTACATAGCTAATGTCCTAAATTAGATCCCAACTGAAACCGTTATGGTTATTAAACAGGTCTTTCTAAGTGAAGGGCGGTGCGCCTTCTTTTTTCACTTTGCTCTGTATAGCATTTGGAGCACGTTGAAAAATAAAACAAATGGTGTATGAGCAGGACCTCTACATGCAGTTTAAATGTCATTAAAAAAAAAAACTATGACGGGAAAAGTAGTATTAATGTGTATCTTCTGGATTCTTACTCTGTGCATACCTTCACATATGTCTCAGTATACTGCTATTTACCTAATCACGTCACTTTCATTACCCAGCAGATCCTCGTGTAGAAAACGACGAGCTGTCGGGACTCGAGATGGCTCAGAGGTGAGCCTCCATGCTTTTATGCACACACACACACACACACACCCATGAGTCATACATGAGAATAAAACACATTTTAAACACATGCTTCCGTGCATTTCTCCTTTCTAAACCTCAGAACTCGAGATCATAACAGTGTTCTAATATGTTACATGTGACTATACACACACACACACACGCACTTTAAAGAACTTAACTTCAGGGTCACAGCATAGTAAATCCTACGAAAATAGCATGTTCTGGAACTCACAAACAAAACAAAAATACATTTTTAAAGAGTTTTAGCCTGTTATGTCATTCCAATACACTTCTATGCAGGAATTTAAAAAAATGCACATACCTGCTAAAATCATGTCCCGGGTTTTGGCTGCTACTTTTTGCACTGGAAAGATATCGTTCACGGTCGGAAGCCGTTCAGATCACGGCATTAATTAGTGGTAGAGCTGCTAATTTAAGCATGTCGATGCCTCTGCTATGCGCCATTTGCTGTGTCAGGAAGCTTGTGTGGCTGCTGGAGACGCTGCAGTGGCTGCGTAGTCAACTAGAACATAACCGAGAGCAGCACCAGTTGCAGATCACCTATTTGTGCAGGCAGAGCCAGAACCTTGCTGTGGCAACGCAGCAGCATGTACACCTGTGAGTGGGGCTGCTCCAGCGCTGGAGCCTGAGTGCAGTGTGTGTGTGTGTGTGTGTGTGTGTGTGTTTGGAGTTCACGTTCCCCTCTTAATCGTCTTTTCTTCTTCTTCCTTTTTTTTTTCCCCTCAAACATCTGAAATTGCCTCTTTTAATTACCTTTACCTCTTTGAGTATGAAGAATGACCTTTTGATTTCGTCACAGTGTCTACCCAGATTTTATTCAGTGCATGCTTATACTATCCACATATTTGTTTGAGCTGAGCTTATTACGCCGTGCGCTTTAACGATTGCGTTTACCCAGATTGGCCATGTTTATTGCTCGTATATGTTTTTTCCTCGTATCTTTTTCTCTCGGCACATATTTACTTTTTTTTTCTTTTTTTTTTCCCCAGGACCTTAAGCTACTCATTTGTTCCTTCACGTTTACCTATTTCTTACAGATTTGGCTTCTCCTTCTGAGTGAAATTTCATCATTTAATGAATAAAACATAATAGGGTGTGCTGTTATTGGGGAAAAAAAAAAGCAATGACAGGGTGGTGTGATGTGTCCCAACCTGAAGTAGACGGCCATTCACACCTCAGAGTTGATTATTCTTTAATAACAGCACCTGCTCTATTCCCCTTATACCACAGCAAATTTCCAATCCTATCAATTTCATTTATTAAAGAACGGCATGCCATATATTTTATCCATTAATAGTTGGATGGAATGCTGTGGAATGCAGGAATGCAACAGGGTTGTGGTATAAGGCCTTTTAGCGCTGCATTTGATCTTTAGTGGGTTTTAACTTTTAGGTGCAGATTATTTTTTTAGTGTGTGTTTTCTGACCCGTGGTTCATGAGCATGTGTGTTTACGAGCTGATTTCAGACATCTGTGGCTTGTAGTAGCTTAGATGCCTGTTAATCAGTTGTTTGTGCCTGTGTATGTCAGACTGACCGCAGAGCTCCAGGAGAAGGAAAAGCTCATCGAGCAGCTGAAGGATCAGCTGCATGGCAAAACTCCTAGCATGCATCAGGATTTCGAGTCCGAAATGAGTGACAGAATCTCTAACAGCGGCGCCGTTTCTGTTCACGACAGCCTCCACGACCTTCAGACACTCGCCGCCGAAGGAGCAACTGAAGGTACGAATCACCTCCACACATAGCCTTGATTGACCTGAAAGAGAAATCCCATCGTGAGATCCGGGCTCGGTCAGACGCGCCAGATACGCTTGTTGTCGCGCTAATGAACGGACACGGACATACACAGATCTAAATGAAACGTTCTGTGATGTCGATGATTGATTAATAGCAAGCGTATTGATTTCCGTATCAGTGTTGGTATCTTTGTCATCGAGTACAAGGTTCAGGTACTTTTCAAATAAAGTACCTGAACATAGCTGTCTGTAAAGGTTGTATGGTTTTACGCAGTCATATTTGAGATATTTTAGATATATATAATATATATATATATATATATATAAGGGTCTATTCTGCTCAGTCACATGTACAGAAGTGTATTGCCATGAAAGTCAGAGAGTTAAATAGTTCTGTTTTTAATACTACATGTCATTACGGTGAATTAGTTATGGGTTATGAAGTTTATTTTTCCTCCAGGTGATAAAAATACATATCTTTCGCCCCGGTTAAGATGTAAATCAGCGTGCTTGTGCGAGTGTTTTTCACATTAATTCAGTTTTATGACTGCGGTATAGTCGGCCGAGCGGTGTCCAGTTGCAGTCCTTGAAAATATATTATTTACCAGGCCTATCAGGTTTAACCTCTCATTCCAGAGGGCCTTTGTGTGTGAGCGTGAGAGGAACTAAGCATCCTTCCAAAGCTTACATTTCTGCTGAAACCTCGGACGGGTCAGGTAAACGAAGAGAATTTTTGTACTTCAAGAGCTGTGTAATGCCGAGGCTTTCGCACTCTGAGGAGCTACCGTGCCTAGAGTCTTTTAATACTTTGCCAGCCAGAGGTTAGTTAGGGCTAGTGCTAGCAAGTTCAGGTTTCTGCTCAAAGCTACGAAGACTACTTATAGAGAACCTGATATCAGAAAGGTACATGAGTTTTTCCTACTCGACTCGGGGATATGCTGTGATACAACAGGACTAGGCTGGCGTCGGAGCCTCCTGAAATTTAACCTGTGGACCTAAAAGTCATCAACTCTGGACTTCAGTCTTCTGGATATCACTAGAGTCTTTTAGCAAGAGGCTATTTAACTGACATTGCACGTGACTGACCAGAGTCTGGCATTTTTTCATTCAGTGTAATGATGGGCTGTTATAAAATGAGTTAGAGTGGAGTTTACGTGGTTTACTATGGCTGAGAGGAAATTAGTCAGGATCATATCCTTGCCTTATTTTGTTCACTGTTGTCACAGCTGCTGCTACTAGGTTTGCTATTATCGCCTTCTCTCTGTGTGTTTGGTTTCCCATAGGCATGACATCAACCAGTGGCAAGTGTGTTCCTGATGCTGAGCCCCACCCTTCATCTGTCTGTGTGGTTGAAGACTCGAATAGATCTCAGGGTGATGAGGGGAGTGTTTATACTCTGCAGAGGGATAACGAGCGTCTGCAACAGCAGCTGAGAAAGAGCGAAGAGCTTAATGCCACACTGAGGAGCGAACTGGACCTCACTCACTCCATCCTCACGCACCACACACGGAGTCCGAGCACCACGCCGACCAAACACACACACACTCAGAGCAGCTCGTCAGTCACACAAACACACTCGCAGAGCCAGGCTACGGACCGCCAGCAGACTCGGTACGACCCGGTCCACACAAGCATCAGTCCAGGTAGAGGAGAGCATGTGTTTTTGTTTGTGGGGGTTCCGGTTTTGTTAACAAATAATTGATCCTTATTATTTTATTTATCTTGTTCCTTATTATTCTCGCTCTGTCTTTCTTTTCTCTCTCTCTCTCTCTCTCTCTCTCTCTCTCTCAGATTGGTTAACAGAGCACCTGCAGGAGATTCGAGCTCTACGTCAGCGCCTGGAGGAAACCATCCGCACCAACGAGAGACTCCGAGAGCAGCTGGAGAGAAAACTTCAGCAGGCTGAGAGAGATCCGGGTACACACACACACACACACACACACACACACACACACACACACGCATACACAGCAGCCCTCATGCACATTCACCGAGCGTGCTACCGCAAAGTTTAAAGTATTATATTAAATAATCCGAATACGTAATGTGTTTTATTTACTTTTCAGCAGATACTCACATCTTCATTGCTGCGTCAGAAGATCCGAGTAAGATGAACAGTGATATCCATTACCTTTGGGCTCAGAACCATACACTTAAAGAACAACTTAACCAGGCGGCAAGAGGTACACACACACACACACACACACACACACACACAGATATCTGAGTTCACACTTGACTGTTTAATTATATCACAAACTAAAAACAGAACGTGATCGAATCTTTATTTATTTAACTGTAAACAAATTGTGTGTGTGTGTGTGTGTGTGTTTGTATGTAGATAAACAAAAGGAGAATGACTGTCTGAGAGAGACTTTGTCCAGGCGCACGGCCAAACTCGAGCTCAGTAGAAAAGAGTGTGAAACGCTGCGTGAGGAACGCACACACTTGCAGAACAGCCTGTACAGGTAACACACATTGGGGTTTTTTTTGGAGAGTGGTCAGTTACACACCTGTAGCCTGTACTCTTAACACACACACACACACTACAAACTGGATAACAATAAAGATAACTTGAAAGCTAGTACACAGGCATGCACCTACTTCCAGATTCACTTACATGCTAATAAAAATTATGTAAAGTATGGCCTTGTTCCCTCCCCTGGAAATGCACCTAAAGGTCCTGAGTTCCTGAAAAGGGTCTGCAGTGAACTACAGAAACAGGCATTTCTGTTAAATAGTGTCTGTGTGTATTGGGGAGGGTGTGTAAAACAATTTTGTGCGTTTGTAGGTTGCAATGCGAGCAAAATCTCCAAAAGCAGCAGTTGGCAGACACCCAACAACTTCTGCAGTCGGTACAAGTGGAGCTCCAGGTGCACGAACAGATCAGGAACTCGGTACACACCCACACAGGTACAAACCGTACACACACACACACACCCATACATGCACAGACAAAAAAAGGTTTGCAGTATTTATCTATAAGGTGTGTGTGTGTGTGTGTGTGTGTGTGTGTGTATCTAGAAGAGGAGCATGGTGGTTCTGAGTCCTCTGAAGTGGATCTGAAGGAGTTATTGAGTGAAGTACGGAGTCTGCGTCTGCAGCTGGAGAGAAGCATCCAGACCAACACCGCACTGAGACACAAACTGGAACAACAACTACTGACCCAAACTGATCCTCCATCTACCATCAACATCAACTATCTACTCCCCCAAGCAGGTCTACAAATACATATCTGCTGTTAAATTCAAAATACACATAGGCAATGAGTCAGTTTGCATTTGTCTTCAGTGTTCTCATAAATCTTCACTTTCATGCTCTGCACGTGACGTGACATTTGATTGCGGGAACAAATGGCAGTTTTTTGGTGTTATTAATCACGGTTATCCCAATTATTGGGCTATTTTTGATCAAACGATCACAATACTGTCCTCCAATCTGTTTGCAGCAGCATTTCCGTTTCAGTCCGCTAGGTGGCAGTGCACCTCTTTACTCCTCAGATGTGAAGTAATCTCGCAGCACGCAGCAGTAGAGCATCGTGATGTTCGAATTTCTAGCTACAGGGTTCGTACGGCCATGAAAAACCTGGAAAAGTCATGGAATTTTGAAATGGCGCTTTCCAGGCCTGGAGAAGTTTTGGAATAATCAATAAACCCAGAAAATTTTGGAAAAGTTATTGAAATTTGCTGCACAAATACTTGTATAATAGAATATATGTTTAATTGTTGTTAGGGCTGATGTTCGGGTTACGATTCTTAAGAAGAGAGAACGCAAAAATACACCAAAAAAAATAAAATAAAAAAAAAGGCGGCACCCTCGCTCTACCACACAAACGCTTGGGAGAGTTTCCAAATTCAAATGGCAAGATTTATTCAAAGAAAGGCAGAATATATGTACTGTGCTCGACACACAACAGAGACAAAGGGTTAACTATTGACTGGCTAGGTGGAAGGGCATATTTAAGTAAAACAGGAAGCATATCAATGTAAGAAAGGAACAACTCCATATATGGTATTCAGGAAGTCATAGGAATGCGAGCAAATGGTATACACCATATGGAGCTATCTTCTTGGTAGCTTGATACTGCAATTGTACGATTGCAACCCCCATTCCCCCCAACCACGCCCCCAAACGATTCCATACCCAAACCATACATTGTTTAGTAACATCATGTGTGTTTTGGATCTTGGTAATATGCCTTCTTTATTCATTTATATCATATATTATCATGACCATGCTGTTATATTCTCTCTCTCTCTCTCTCAGATGAAGGAGGTAAATCAGAGATGCTGCGCCAACACTCGCACACAGACCCCTCCAGCGCTGCATACGGTACATTGTTCTGTTTTGGGAATTTGCATATCTGACTGGATAAACATCTGGCTTCTGAAATGTGTGAATTTTAACCTGCATATGAATTAAAAATGAGTTCTCACTCAACTGACTGTGTATGTGTGTGTGTGTGTGTGTGTGTGTGTGTACATAGACAGCGGTAGCTCTGTACGAAGTGGTTCTCCAGCTTTGTCCCGACTGGTTCCAGGTCACAGGCTGTGGGCAGATCGACATGGGCGTCATGTTCTGGGCCTCATAGAGGATTACAGCGCTCTCAGCAAACAGATCAGAGAGGCCAAAAGAATCACTGCAGCCATGGATAAACAACTACAGGACAGGGTCAGAACACACACACAACAATGGACACCCCACTGTTAGATTAAACTACAGGATTAAAATAGACACACACTCTCTCACATTGCAGGATGCATTATTTTTGCCCTAAGATGCGCTGGGGAAATTCACAAATAATAAATACATGCATTCACAGACAACTGTAACTTGTTCAAAATATGTAAATGAGCACTAACTAGATAACATGGACAAGATTTGATGACTAAATCTAATAATGAATGTTTGATAATAACAACAGCCCTGAGTTCATTATTCATTATTCAAACATTTATTCATTTACAAATTTCCCCAAGTCATCTTAGGGCGTAAAAGCATCTATTGGACAGGTTCAGAACACACACTGCGGCCATTGAATCAGCTGCAGGACAGAGTCACAACACACACACACACACACACACACACACACACACACTATCCCTCTCTCTCTCTCTCTAATTATAGCCAAGGACATATTGCTACTGTGCATGTTACTACTAACCATACACACTTGGAAATACAACGTATTTCTTTTTCATTATATCTAATTAATTATGAGATGTGTGTGTGTGTGTGTGTGTTAGTTTGTGGAGTGTGCAGGTTTTTCGGGCAGTGTGAGCACCATGCAGCAGGTGCTGGAGGAGGCTGGGCGACTGCTAAAGCTGCTCTGGAGAATATCTCTGCCCACAGGAGACCTCACACACACTCAGCAGGTAATACACACACATCCACATAAAAAGCCACACACACACACACACACACACACACACACACACACACACACACACACACCTCTACAGGGTAGACATAACGCACAATGATTCAACACATTTCTCTGAGGATTGGGGAGTTTTTGTTGCTGTTTCTGATAAAACTATCCGATGTCTTTCTCGTGCTGCATAAAATCTCCCCAGATGCATCGTAGCTGAAGAGTTAGATCTAGTTCATTTGCAGATAAAATCAGCCAATGGAGGAACAGCAGCAACTAGCTGTGCCGTTTCTGATCAATCACATGACCAGATTCTTTATCGCAGGGGTTCACAAACTATGGGTTGCTTGATTTACAAACAGGGTCATTTGTTTCATTCATTTAATTTACTAATTATTTGAAAGAAATATCAGATTTTGCGCGCTAATATTTCAACAAGCCGCATTTAAATGAATACCGTGCGTATTATCCTAGCCTTTTCAGTCACTAGGTTATCCAGACGTATACCACAGCGCTGTTAAATACTCTATTCTGATTGGTTGATAGATGCAAATATTTTTCAATAAGTGCACAGCTAGAGAACAAGTAGTTCCCGTCAGGTCCTGACCACATTACAGTTCCATATCACTTCGCCAAGGTAACTGGAATAACGGAAAATTTAGCCTGCTGTCCTCCACAGCACACACATGTTTAACAACAAACAAAACGCCAGAACATTTTGATTTTCCAGAAATAACTTTTAATATTTATGGCGAGTATGAAAATGTTAACATTTGGGCGACAGCTGTATTGGACAGTTCAGTTGGAAAACGATATAAACGAAAGCGAACATCAAAGCTAACCAGCAACAGGCAACGACATAAAGCGATCAGCGACGAACGTCTAGACAGGCTTGAGGGTGAAAAACAACAACTTAGGCAGTCAGTGTGTTTAACAGTTGGCTTAAAGCCAAAAATACTTCGGTGGAAGTGATGGAGACGGGACAACGCTTTAAACGCTAGAAGTCGATTCATCAAAGACAAAAGGACGTGAAGTTCACGTCTGACAAATGCTGAATTATAATTCATAGCCAACTTGTTTTATATTGGGTCACACTTCTTCTTGCCAGACAAGCCAACACACACACACACACACACACACACACACACAGACACACACAGGGCCTCATTTATCGAACTGAATGCAAACGGATTTATTTGTAACTTGTTGCTGTAGCATTTATGCAAGAAATGCAGTCTGAATTGATGAAAATCCTGAAAAACAACGTTTATATCCTATAAGAGCACCTGAGTTTGTGTAAAGTGACACATGAGGAGACTCACTAATGTATCCCTTCGATTATATATGAATTATAATTATGTTGTCAGATTGAAGTTGCTTATTTGTTTCAGTCGCATGCATGAACTTAAGTAAAATGTTGTTCTTGTTGTTTCATGTTAATGTCTTGAAAGAGTCCAGAAGAAATCCATTAATTAAAGACAAATAAGACTAGCCATTCAATTAGGCGAAAATAAACAGCGCCATATAAAAGGATTCTTTTTACCGAGTTAGTGTGTCTGTGGCAGCCGAGTTTCTGTGGGAATGAGCTCAGTAATTAAAGGGTCATTGGCATTTATCAACATGCGCATAGGAATGCAAAGAAAATCAACAACGCCAGTTCAGGGAGTTCGGTTCAGTTTGGCCTACAAAAACATTTACACACAGTTTAATTAAAATATCTAAATGCTGCTTAAAACCTACGTTCTATCTTTTATATTTCGCGCTCTCTGTCTCCCCCTGTCTCTCGTTCACAGAATGACATGCTGAGGAGCGAGATCGTTCAGCTGAGAAGCAGACTGCGTCAGCAGGAGCGAATGCTGACTGGAGCTGTGAAACGCCTGCGCTCTACCAATCAGCTCAAAGAGGGCATGGAGCGGATCATCATCGAGCAGCGTAAGACATTTCACAAAACTCATCCGGACTCGTGTGTTCCTTCTGTACTCGACCGTTTTTTAACCTCTTCTGTCTATGTCCGTAGTGTCACTGACTCACGGAGTGTTAAAGAAAGCACGAGGAAACCTCGAGGTGAGTTAGTGACTCAGCACAATGTTCCTCACTACTTTTTTTATTTTTTTTTTTTTATTTCACCTCATTCCAGAACAAACCAGTCCAGAGAGGAGTCAGTGGTCCTTGGGGTTATAGTTTATTTAGTGACAAATAACCTATAAAATGACTTCAAATGGTCACAGTGACCACATTAAAAAAAAAAAAGTGTTTTGGTTCCTTTTTGCCATATAAACATTGTTATAGCATGATTTTGAGAAATGTTAAATACAAATTGATGCTGATCGTAATATAAAATAGCATAATGTTGCTTTTGAGGGTACTGACAACACCAAATAATTAGCCTATGTGTTATTTATATATTAAATGACTTTTTGTGTGTATAATGTAGCACATTCTATGATATGGTGTGTGTGTGTGTGTGTGTGTGTGTAACCAGTAAGCAACGAAAACCCTTGATTACCATTCAGGTTGTTTTGGCTTTGTTTTTTTTGTTTTTTTAGGTCTTGAGCAGCTACCCAAAAGCATAGAGCTGAAACTGTTCCTTTATTTACGGATAACGATGTAATTAGCAAAACAACAGCACGCTTTTCAACGTAACGCAGTTTCCATCACGCATGACTTTACAGGTTGGGTCCGAGTGCTTTCTGTCCACAAGCGAACCGCGTCAGAGTTTGCATTCGGTTGGACCGACATCGCCTCGTTCAGGCGGTCTCGGACCGGTTTGTTTTGTTGCCGATCCTAGTGTCCGGGTCACGTGTGTCTAAACGAATCGAACCGAGGGAGAAAACGCACCAGGTTCTGAAACGAGTGCCCCAAACGAGCCAGGTGTGAAAATGTCCTAAACTGACATCATGAAGAACACATTCAAAATAAACGAAAAGCCAATTATTTGACTCGGCATAAGGGTGCTTTCACAGATGCAGCACTTCGGTTTGAATCACATTTACCCCTCCCTCCCCCTTTTTTTTAATTTTTTTTTTTTTTTTTTTAATTATTATTTATTTATTTATTTTTGTGGGGAAAGTGAACTAGCGAACTCTAGCGTGATTCAACCCACGTGAAGTTGTCCTATCAGGTTGTGGGAGGCATTTTTATAGATCTGAGCTGGTAAACCGATCAAATGGACTAATTGTGAAAGCAACCTAAGAAGATTTTTAAAATGGGACATGATGATAAATCGAAACTTTGTGTGACGTTTGTATCTTTGTAATTAAATGGCAGTCACTTCGGGAATGCATGGTGTAATCCCAGCAGTAGGGAGGTGCAAAGGCAACTCTTGCACTCTATAATCACCTCATTATGTACAGTATCTAGCATGGTGACACTAATCTCTCTCTCTCTCTCTTTTCTCACCCCGTATCCGTTCTGTAACCTCTCTGTCACAGTCTAAGTATGTTTTTGGGATAAAAGGCCTACAGATGGAAGGTTAGTTTTAGTGAAGATGTATATGTTCAGAGGTTTGTGTGTGTTTATTTTGTCTCTCTGCATTACATTTTCACATTTCGCATGACATGCAAAAAAAATAAAATAAATAAAACCAGCATGCGCCCTTTTCTTGGCGGTGTTTTAAATGTGTGTGTGTGTGTGTGTGTGTGTGTGTGCATGAAATTGCCATCCATAACTGCTAAAATATCAGCTCATTTAAGCCAGAGAGAAGCCTTTATTGACCTTTACTTTGATCCTTATACTTTGAGTGTTACGCACACATACATGGATTTACTTGATCATGTAAAAGCTACTTTTCCGGCATTTAATGACTAATTTAGGTTTTTATTGAATTGTATTGTATTTATTTATTTATTTATTCTGCCTTTCAGGAAATCCCACTGAATGCCCAGTGACCAGTCAGCAGGCAGACGCCCCTCCCTAAGCCAACCCCCTCTACCCTACCTTTAAAAGGACACTTAAGCTGTCAATCATGACTTATCCCTGAAGCTCAAAGTAAATGCCTTTCATTTGGGATATTTTTTTTCCCCTTGAGAGTATTTTGATGTGCTCATATTCAGTTTTGGAGACACCAAATGAATTTGCACATTTTACAGAGACGTATCTCTAGTAAATATTGAATGTCTTTTAGTTTTGTATTTAATGCATTTTTTTTTTTTTAAATGCTCCTTTCATAGAACTTGCTCTTGTCCACTGCCTGTTTGCTGTACCGTCATATTTTATACTGTAGTAATCGGTTAAGCACAGCTGTGAGCTGTGGTTCATCTACACTGCCCAACGATTGTGGTACAGATCCATTAAAACCACCGCAGCACTGATTCAGTGTCAAGTCTTTCATTTGGAAAAATAGATTTTCCGAACTGGATGTCTGAAATGTACAAAAAGTATAAAATGGTTTAAAGGGCAGCTGTAGGTGTTACTGATGATGATTGATGACAAACATGTTTAGGTTAAGTTCTAGGTTAAGTATCATTATGCTCAACCTAAAATTCAAGGATAGTTTAATCCAAAGTTAGAATAATGGGAACTGTAAATAGCTATATGGTAAGAATTAAACAAATACTTCAGGGTTTTTCAACCATATTTCTACCTACCAGATCTGTATTGACTGTGAGACTGTGTAGTATCCATAAACAATCATTTTAAAACAGTTCCTCTACTAACAAGAGAAGGGTAAACATGTTTACTCTAAACACAGGCAGTCTTACGTTATTCCTCAGTCATTAGATTGTTTATACAGTACATGTATTTTGGGAAAACAGTTTCTTGGAACAATGGGTACGAGGGTGGGACACCTGTCCGTCGCAGGGGGACCATGCAATTTAGCTAGACTAATCCACCTACCGGTTTTGCAGAGCTGGGAGGTAAATGGAGATGGCCAGACAACTGAGTCAGGTCACTTCTCTAAAACAGCGGGTCTTGTGGGGTGTTCCCGGTATGCAGAGGTTACTACCTACCAAAAAGTGGTCCAAGGAAGGACAACCGGTGACCAGCAACAGGATGCCCAAGTCTTACTGATGCACGTGGGGAGCGAAGGCTAGCCCGTCTGGTCCGATCCCACAGAAGAGCTACTCTAGCAGTTCATGAGAATTTTCATGGTGCAACTTTCAATAATGTGTCAATGCAAGTGAAGGAGGCCATCATTAGGCTGAAAAAACAAAAACAAAAAACAGACCTATCAGAGAGAGAGCAGAAACTTTAGGAGTGGCCAAATCAACAATTTGGTACATTCTTAAAAAGAAGGAGTGCACTGGCGAGCTCAGCAACACCACAAAAGGATTGGAAGACCACGGAAGACAATTCAAATGGATGGTCGCAGGATTCTTTCCTGGGTGAAGAAAAACCCTTCACAACATCTAGCCAAGTCAAGAACACTCTAGAGGAGGTAGGAGTATCATTGTCAAAGGCTACAATCGAGAGACACCTTCACGAATGTAAATACAGATGATTTACTTCAAGAGGCAAACCATTCATAACACTCAAGAACAGAAAGCCCAGATCAGACTTTGCTATAAAATATCTTTTTAAAAAAATAATAAAAATTTAAACCCTGAGCAGTTCTGGATAAATATTCTTTGGACAGATGAAACCATGATTAACTTGTAGCAGAATCATGGGAAGAGAAGAGTATGGAGAAGGAAAGGAAGAGCTTATGATCCAAAGCATACCACATCATCTATCAAACATGGTGGAGGAAGTGTTATGGCATGGGTGTGTACGGCTGCCAGTGGAACTGTGTCACTGGTGTTTACTGATGTGACTGCTGATAGAAGGAGCAGGATGAATTCTGAAGCGTATAGAGTTGCACTTCCTGCTCAGATTCAGTCAAATGCTGCAAAACTGATAGCACAGTGTTTCACAGTACAGCTGGTTAATGCCTCAAAACATACAGAGAAAGCAACCCAAGAGCTTCTCAAGGCAAAGAAATGGAATGTTCTTCAACGGCCGAGTCAGTCACCTGACCTCAACCCAACTGAGCACGCTTTTCACTTACTGAAGACAGAAAGACCCACAAACCAGCAGCAACTGAAGGCAGCTGCAGTAAAGGCCTGGAAAAGCATCTCAAGGAGGAAACTCCGCATTCTGTGATGCCTGTGGGTTCTAGATTTTAGTCATTGACTGCAAATAATCCTTATATTTATAATTGTTTGTTTGTACACTTAATTTTGAGCCTTTGAAAACTGAGAGACTCTGTTAAAAAAAAATAAATAAATAAAAATGGCTGTAATTCTAAACAGTGAATGCTATTTATTTATTTTTGTTAAACTCCTTGAATTAAAGCTGAAAGTCTACACTTAAGTCACGTCTTGATTGCTTCATTTCAAATCCACTGCGGTGGTGTACAGAGGCAAAATTACAAAAATGCTCGACCCGACTGTACATAAATATTTCGTTTGTGGTGCCAGACCAAAGATTTCTGTCTACAAGAAATATATTATAATCCATTCTGTTCATATTGTCTTCCTTCTTCGTGTAACATATTTTGATATGCAAACTAGCACAGGACGTGTTCTGGTGACTTCTAGAATTTGCATTAGTTATTTTCCCATGAAAAGAACTACCAACACTGCTGGAGAGGGAAACCGCGGAGGTGATTAAAAGTGTTTCAGGTAATGTGAAACCCATTTCCATCTGTTCATTTACAAGCAAGTATGATCATATATCTTTGTTGTTGTTTTCTTTGCTATATTATCGTTTTACTCAGTAACATTAATGTTTGGTTGGTTAGGAAATAGTCCTCATGCTGCAGGGGTTTCCTCCGGGTACTCCGGTTTCCTCCCACAGTTGAAAGACATGCATGGTAGGCTGATTGGAATGTTCAAATTGTCCATAGTGTGTGAATGTGTATGTGAGTGTGCCCTGCGATGGATTGGCACCCCGTCCAGGGTGTACCCCGCCTTGTGCCCCATGCTCCCTGGGATAGACTCCAGGTTCCCCGCGACCCTGAAGGATAAGCCGTATAGAAAATGGATGGATGGTTAAGAAATAGGCCATGCTAATCACAAATTAGCAAGGTAGCTTATCTAGCTAGCTACTTAATCTTAAAAATCGTCCTATATTTTATGATTTAATGGATGTACCATGCCAGACTTTTCACGTATTTCACAGTATAATATTGGTATTTTTTTTACTGCGCTCTTCCTTGCAAAACTCTCTGAGTCTATCAAATTGCAAGGGGATTTAGATCTGGGCTCTGTCCGGGTCATTCCAAAACACTGATCATCATCTGAAGCGGTAGCCTTTTTCTTGGATTTGTTCTTCGGGTTGTTATCGTGCTGGAAGGTAAAACTTTTTCTTCATCTTAACTGTGTAACAGAGATAGATTGGTATTTATTGGAAAATATTGCTGTTAATGAAGCAAACAACACACAAGTCTGCTTACTGAGTGAAAAATCGCTTCCTGACCCACATGAACATGATCTAGGTCAAGCGTTTGCATGCATGTCAACTGAATGAATACAAAGGGTTAAAATGCTGAACAAAGACGCTGTACTGCTTTTGCTTGCGCTTATATCTGTGATATGAAAAAGTGCAAAGGGTTAGAATAACAAGATGCTGAGAAACCTTGCTTTCTTAAATGCTACAACTGGCATACGACTGATTTAAATCTCACTGAGGCGTTATGAAGCCTAGAGATAGACCCCACAGGATATTGTGGGTTAGCCTAGCATCCTGTGCTCAGTGACTGAAAAACACACACACCCTTATGCTTAAATAAATGCTTAGCCGGTGTATAATCAATTTTTTTCAATCAATAATCAAGTTAAATAATCAACATTTAACTCGTTGCTAAGTACACCATCGATTCTGACATTAAGGATCCGATGTGCCTTGGCGATATTATATATATCGTGTGTGAAACTGTTTGTTCTTTGCTACGATTTTCGTGGTGAAGATCTACGCCATCGTTATTGTTAATTACTGTACTGACGATTGTTATCCTGCTTGAAACTATTCTGCAATAAACCAAATCCACTTAGGTGGAGACTTGTAAACTTTAGAGGTGACTGACGAGTTCTCTTTTTCTATGATGGACTAAGACTAGAGTTTAGTATTTTCTTCATCAGTTTGGACCGAAGAGTAAGCTTGACTGAAGCGTAAGGCCGCTCCTGCTCCGGAGGCTCGGACCTCGACCTCGGTAAGTTACGAAGCTTCTCGTTATGATGTAGACTTGAACAGGGTTTATATTATATAGCAGGGGGCTAGTATGTTCTTTTCCAGATAGAAAGCTCACCTTGAGTAAGTATTTTTGGGGAATTTGTTGCCAAACCACATCACGCGGCGCATCAAAAGAAAAAATTAACACCTCGACGTTAAAAAATTTGTGGGTGTGAACACTCCCACTGACATCCACTGGAGCGTTAAACGGACCGTTTTTCACTTTCCCTTAGAATTTCAGAAATCGTTTCTTATCTGCTGTGTAGCTCAAGTGCCTATTCTTTTGAGTCATTGAAACATTTCAGGTCACACAAAACCCATGTACAGTTTACAAATGAATGCTTACAGGAACTGCAGATGTACAAGAAGCCTAAATGTGAGAACACACTCGTTCAAACCAGCTTATACAGTGAACGCTTTTTTTTTTAATGACCATGACTGTTATGGATGTTGCCATGGTAGTTTTGCCACCATATAATGACTCAAACGCAAACACTTATTGTGTGAAAACGGTTAGGCTTCAGGCCATGTTTACCCATTAACCCATCACTGAATGGCAATGTAAATAGAGTTCAGTGCTGAAGTGTAAACACAGCATGTCCAGTGTGATCCTGGGGAAGGTTAGTGAAAATTAGTGCATTTTTTTTTTTTTTTTTTTTTTTAATTTTACAAACAATTTACTCTTATTTGCAGAAATTAAGTTAGGCATAGTGCGCTTTACACGAGCGTAAACAACGCAGAAAGCAGTATTATGTGTGAGAAAATGGGTTAGATATGCTTTGTTCAACAACCCGTGTTCAGTATAAACACATGTTCGAACACGTTGCTGATCTTCCACACACATCCAAAAATAATAATAAAATAAATCATGAGGTCATAAAGTGGTGTACTGAGCTGCAAAAAAAAAAAAAAAAAAAGTTAATATTTTGGCTAAATCCCATACTATTGCACAATGCAAATATATTTGAATTAAGAATGCGCATTTTAAAGGAAGCGGTTTGTCGAGGATGAGCTTCAAAATGTGGACAATAACAGGATATCCTCTAATTCATAGCCTTTCCCTTTTCCTGTAATTCATGATCCAGTGCTTGTGTGACTTTTGATGATTTGTCACATTGCGCCATAAGTGCATTCTTAGAAATGAAAAAGAAAGTGTATCTAATGGGTCATTAATTCCCGTTTGCCAGATGTAAATATTCATGATAATATGATAATCCTGTTAAGTGACCAATGTCGCTTTTATTTTCCATATTTTCCTAAATGTACTAAAGCCAACTTTTATGACTGAACAGTGTATGCTTGTTGGAGATCATTGGGTTGGTAGACTGAATTCTACACTCACTGAGCACTTTATTAGGAACTAATAAAATACTGAGTACAGCCTCCATTTTGCTTTCAAAACAGCCTTAAGTCTTTGTGGCATGAATTCCCCAAGATGTTGGAAGCATTGCGTTGAGATTCTGGTCCATGTCGACATCTTGATTTTTCCGGTGCACTTTCATACTTCGGCTCTCTCGTTCTTCCAAATCCAGAAGGTATTCTATTGGGATTCAGATCCGGTGACTGGGAAGGCCACTGAAGAACATTGAATGCTCATGAAACCAGTTTGAGATGACTTTTGCTTTGTGACATTTTGTATTATCATGCTGGAAGTAGCCATTAGAAGATGGTAAACTGTGACCGTGAAAGGATGCATGTGGTCAGTAACAATACTCATATAGGCTGTGGCATTCAAGCGATGGTATTAACGGGCCCAAAGTGTGCCTAGAAAACATTCCCCACACTATTACACTACCTCCACCAGCCTGGACTGTTGACACAAGGCAGGTTGGGTCCATGGATTCATGCCGTTGGTGCCAAATTCTGAACCTACCATCTTGTGTGCCTCAGCAAAAACTGAGATGCATCAGACCACGTTTTTCCAGTCTTCAGCTGTCCAGTGTTGTCCAGCCTCAGCTTTCTGTTCTTGGCTGACAATAGTGGAACCTGACGTGGTCTTCTGCTGTTGTAAACCATCCATCGTTGTGCATTCTGAGAAGCTTTTCTGCTCACCACAATTGGGCATAGTGATTATCTGAGTTACTGTAGCCCTTCTGTCAGCTGGAACCTGGAATCTGGCCATTCTCCGTTGACCTCTCTCATAAACAAGGCGATTCCGCCCCCAGAACTGCAGCTCACTGGATGGGTTTTTTTTTGGCACCAACAATCATACCACGGACGAAATCACAGAGATCATACTTTTCCCACATTCTGATGGTCGATGTGAACATTACCCGAAGCTGCTGTCCCGTATATATATATACGATTTCATACATTGCACTTCTACCACATAATTGGCTGTTTAGATAATTGCATGAATGTGAAGGTGTACAGGTGTTCCTAATAAAGTGCTCAGTCAGTGTACATAGAAATTCATCATTTTGCTCATGTAAGGAAGATTAATCCTTTTAGTTTAGCCACACTTTACCGAAAATCATGAACATGTGGACCGTAAGGTAAAGACATAGATTCACTTTTACTCCAGTAAATTCAGTAAGGAGTAGCGAGTGAGTATGCAGCAAATACAAATGCTTAAACAGACCACATAGCGTTCTTTCTACATTTCTTTCTATATTTCCCACGTACCGCAAGCGTGGCTAAACATTCCAGCGTTGTCCGACTTCTTCATGGTGTCATCGTAGTCAAATGCTAACCATTCTAATTCCTAGTCAAAATGAAGGACTGGTTGTAGTAGTTATGGATCTTTTGGTGTTTCTGGTCATTATTCATATCTACACATGGAGCCATAGGTAGTGTTGTCAAATCATATAATCTCACAAAATAAACTGGTTGAGAGATGAACAGAGGAAGAAAGACTTTTATTATATGCTGAAATTCATAAATGCTGGATTTCAGCCTCACATTGTCTTACAAAAGAATCTCTGATATTAGTGGAATATTTAACTTAACTTCTCTCTTACTTCACAGTGTTGTACTCTGAACATGACTAAGTCATGGAAGATTGGCTTTGGTTGCTGACAGGTCTGAGGGCGTATATTCTGGCTTGCCTGTGTAAAAAATATAGTAGCTTTCCTAACGCCCAGTATTTCCAAGAAAGTCGTCATCAAATGACACAGGATGTATCAGTAAAGACAAGATTCGCCCTTACACTCCCATGATAATTTACATGTATAGTATACAAAGAAATGCAAAGCCATGTGTTTCCTTTTTATGTTGAGTCACTGAGAATGTAGAAAATGGAGTCGGTTTGATGATCTCATGTTATTTCCAGAAGGCTGAAGTTGAGGTCAGTCTCTAGCCGAGGGATTCAGAATGGCCATAGTTCCTACTGAAATAACAATCAGATCTTGTGTGTGGAACTAATTTATTGAACTTATTTACTCCCATCTCAAGCCTCTGTTGCTAATTCCAAAACATAATTTTAGTGCCTAGTAACAGCTTTTCTGTCTCATTACTGCAATCACACATGCTCTCTCTCTCTCGCTCTCTCTCGCTCTCTCTCGCTCTCTCTCCAGCAATTATTACTTACTTATTTCTGGAAAATCGAAATGTTCTGTCATTTTGTTTGTTGTAAAATGTGTGTGCTGTTAGCATACACACGCTGCTAGCTCCTAGCATGCATACGTGACTGACGTAGACGGGGAACCAGACACGAGCTAGCTAGCCAGTCGGAAACTTTGCATATCCCTTTCTGCACATGCGGTTTTGAAAGATGCTTCGACAGATTATTTGTGTTTCCACCCTTACAAGCAAAAATCTTTATCTGCATCAACTCGAGTGCAGTGTAACCACACCTTTACACGTTTGGTCCTCACCACCATGGTCACTCTGTGTATTAAGCGGGAGCTTTCGTGTCATACGTGATCGCTGTTGCGTGTGACAGACGACCTCCGCGCACAAGAGATCTCACTTCTAGATTGCGAATAACGAACATGCAGACGAATGTCTTAATGTTGTTGCAAATTCGATGCGGTTGGTGAGATAAAATGCGCACGATAACGTTTATTAGCAATAATAAATTATTATAAGTAAATAAATAAGAAATATATTTTCTTAATTCCTCCAGTAGCGAAAGCAGAACCGATAGCATCAGAGCTTATCGATACTACGGTCTTTCATCATTTAGCACCGGGGACAGTTTGTGTGTGTATGAGCGAGCACATCTGGGAATATTTTTGGACATTGGTTATAGCTGGTGGCAAAAAAGCTCTACATGATCTACAGAGTAATGGGTAATTGAACAATGGTGGAGCTAACTGAACTCAGCTGATGAAAATAAACAGTACAGGATTAGACAAAATCTATATACACAACACACTGGCACATCACTGTCAGTGTTTTCCAGTTCTGGATGGACACTAAAAAATTTTATACTTGGATTTCATTTGTTTTTAAGTCATGGACCAAATTACGTACGTTTTATGCGGAGTTTTAAATGACATGTGCTATTGCTGAGATTGGATCCAACCGTAATGCATTATAGATCTGATGTTTAATTTGCACTATTGTATACTGAGACTTATATTGCCTTACATGTGGCACCATGGTCCCAAAGGCATTTGAGTATCCTGAATTAAATAAATAAATCTTGAACCAAATCTCCAGCTTAAACATATTTTTTCCAGAGTCAGAAATATCAGCACATTCGTATGATGTTAAAAATGTTTGTCTAGCAGAACCAGTTCGTAGAGGAACAGCTATTTTGTTTATTAACAGAAAATTAGTCTCCGAGTAAATACCCAAGCAGTTACTGTGGTGTAACTATTGCTCCGTGTCTCTCGGTCAAGTTCCTTTCAAGACATTCAATGACCACAGGATCTACCTTCAGATCAAACTTATTGGCAAACCAGTGCCCATCGTTGAGGAGCCACCGGAGCTCGGCAGCACCATAAATGCACACGCTGTGTACGTGTACTCCTGTGCATTTTGGATAAAGCTTCTCCTCCAGGTATTGCCACTTGACCAGACGTGTTCTGCTCATCAAGTCTGAGATGTCTGGGTCAGACCTTTTGATCTCACCAGGGACTCCAGGGATGCGAATCAAGCTGGCCCAGAAATGTTCGTCAGGTGAATACGTGTCCTCACACCAAGCCAGAAAGTCTTTTACCTGAGGACTCCAGTGCACAAAGTTTACAAACTCTCGGGAGAGAACGAAGTAAGCGCTGCCCACAAATATCTCGATGTTATGAGGTGGAGGCTGTTTCTTCTGAGCTGTTTTGACTGGAACAGCATGATACTGCGATTGCTCATCTTTGAGCTTAAAGTGGTTCGTGTAGCGCTGCTGTTTGAATTTGCTGGGTCGGACCGTCTCAAGCATGTTCATACCTTTTAGGGCCTTGAGCTCCAATACAAGCTCGGCATTGGAACGGAGTGGGAAATCCTGGCCACACAGGTTAATGGCATATCTCCAGCGGATCTCGGAGCTTAGGAGATCAGAAAGGCAGTTGAGGTCAGCACGGAGGCGTGAGATGCCCCCGTACTGTACTGTCTCTAACCGTGAAGCCACAAATACATTGGGAAGGCAGCGTGCCAGACCACGTATAGCTTCTGTGAAATCCGACGATGATTTCAGGTCATAGTGGATGCAATAAATGTTGTGTGGTGCATAAATGGCACGCAGGAGACGCTCCACCATGTGCGCGTCTTTGTGCACCACCAGAGAGAATGCGAGTGGAAAATCGAGCTCCTGCTCAGATATGTGGACATCACCGTAACCTCTGGATGCCAAGAATTGTCCACAGTCCAAAGTTGCATTCACAACGCTCTTGTCGGCTGGAGTGGGAGGGACTTTCCTTCTGAGTTCCAAAGACTTGCCCAAAGCAGCAGGGTCCATGTCATAAATATCCAAACAGTTGATTCCATGTTGTTCAGTAAGACGCCACTGAGTATCTGTTTGCCTTCTGGTTTGTCTGGATTTGATGATGTTATTATCATTGGTAATCGTTACATATTTGATCAGGGCAAAAATGACCAATATTGACGAAAAGAGGTAAAGCAAAGCCCTTCTGTGGTTGAGGTGTCTGATGCAGCTTTTCATTCTGAAGGATAAAAAAAACAAACATTTAAAGTCGGTTTTCTTTCCCTCCTCTCTAATACCAGACTAAACAGGAAATGTATAATCAACAAAGCACAAGTTATGAGTTTACCTCAAATAAAGCAAAACACATACCACAGGCACCAGTTAATCATCGGGATAAATTCCCAAGACTTCTCTGACTTCAAGCGCTCAAGTGGTTTAAATGATGCTGATGTCACGCTGTCCCTTTTTCTTCTACAAGCCTGAAGGTTTAAATGAATGCCGAATAGCCTCAAAAAAAAAATTACTCTTAGGAATAGACAATCCTCTCTGAAACTACTGGGACCGCAATGCCAATTCTATTGGTTTTGCTATACACTAAAGACATTTGTGTTTCAGATCAAAAGATGAATATAAGACTATATATAAGCTTATATAAGCTTTCATTTCCTGATGTGTGTTAAATGACTTAGAACATGGCACAGTTCGTTTGAACCCACCCATTTCTCAAGCGATGAAAAATACTGGAAGATGTGATTATGAATTATGAACGTTATTATTTTATTGTTAAATATCAAAAACAATTAGAAAGCCTAAACGTAGAGAAGCTCTTCGCCAGCCGACTTTCCCCTTTTACCTCACCTTGTCACAGGTTAGTACAGGTTAGTACCCTGAGGGGTTTTTTTTTTTTTTTTTTATTGTTGCTGTTGTTATTATCTTTATTAGCTATATTTCACTTGGAAACATGGATATAGCGTATCTTTAAAAAGAGTTTTTAGAGTAAAGTTTTAAAAGTACACTACATGTTAAAGGTATAAATGGAGTATGTCTGTGAGTCCAGCAGTGTGGAAAGTAACAGTTCATGTTTTTGTCAGTTTATGAGTTTGTCAGTTGTTCAAATATTTGTAATAGCACACTGAGCTCTTTGTCTTTTTTAAGTCACGTCTATGACGAGTTTAGAAATGAGAACCAAATTAGATACTGTATCTCTCTCTCTCTCTCTCTCTCTCTCTCTCTCTCTCTCTCTCTCTATCTCTCTCTCTCTCACTGTGTGGTTTTGTTTACTGTAATGTGTTTCACCAAAGTCCTGGAGAAACGTCATTTCGTCCCAATGTACTGTTTACAAGCTGTATGACAATACAGGAGGAATGACAATAAAAACCCATTTGACCTGACCAGAGTGCAGTGCGGAACTCAAGCAAATCAGTCTGAGAATTCAAGACATTTCATTTAAAGTAAAATAATAATAATAATAATAATAATAATAATAATAATAATAATAAAAAACAACTACTACTACACTATAGTTAATAAGACAAGTGATGTGGTCAGAGCTAGAACATGCTAGCGTTACATAAGGACAGTACATTTAAAACACTTTTTCACAGGAAGTCTGCTTTGTAACCGTTAAAGAAAGTGAAGTAGAAATTAATTTACCGTTACTGAGGGAATCGCTCCGGCTTTAAATCCACGCAAGAAAAGTTAGCAAACTTCAGCTTTTTTTTTTTTTTTTTTTTTCCTGAAGCCTAAAACCAACGCTGGGTCCAAAATACTGAATAACTTTAAGTAGCGGATCTGAACTGCTTCATGTTTCCCTGTTACTTTACAGTGCTCTCACACTCTCCCTCCCTTTCTCTCTCTCTCTCTCTCTCTCTCTCTCTCTCTCTCCCTTCCTCTCTCCTGCTCTCTCTCTCTCTCTCTCTCTCTCTCCCTCCCTTTCTCTCTCTCTCTCTCTCTCTCTCTCTCTCTCTCTCTCT
>JANDJT010000081.1:1688071-1698282 GCA_024331685.1 Stegophilus panzeri
ATGCAAGAAAACCCTCAAACATCTTGCAACTGAAAGAATATTACATGGAAGAGTAGTCAAAAATTCCAGCAAGCCTGATGGACAATTACACAAAACTCCTACAAGAAGTTATTTCTGCTACAGGGGGCAATACTAGCTTCTGAGGCCAAGGGTGTACTTACTTTTTAACAGAAGTACATCACATCTATTGATATTTCTGTTGAATAAATGATTGAAAAAGCTTATTTTCCTTGTGGTATTTCAAGTATTTCAACTTTATTAATAGGCGCTGTTTCAAAGATGATAAAACGTTGGCTTGTCCAAATGTGTCAAAAAAAAGCCGACAATTTCCATGGGTGTACTTATTTTTTCACATTCTCTGATCACACTTTCAAGAAGGACCACAAGGCTTTAGTCCGAAAGCCCCATCTCGTTCCAATGATCATAGCAAAGATTTTGTGCCATTTCGTATTGCAAGAATAGAAGCACCCGGTCAGATCATTTTGAGGAACACATGAGCCACTCTCTCAGAGCCCAAACATATTGATAAGAATAACTGAAACGCAGCTGTGCTAAAGGAAAACGGCGTCCAGACGCTGTAACAGTGTCTAAAACAGTTTCAAAGTTTTCTTAAGTGAGAGACTTAAATCACACAGGCATCAGTTTGTTGGTTCTTAAATGGTCCTCCATGAGGAACTGCGAGGTACCTCATCCAATACATTGCTGCTTTTTTAGAAGGAGTGGGGAAAAAAAAAAAAAAAAAAAAAAAAAAAATCATCACCCTGGTTTCTCCAGCACAGAACTGGTCAATGCTCTGTATATTTGAAGAAAATGAAAAGGCATGTACTTTGTGTTACTTAAAAATACGGCTGCAAGCAAAAGTGCAACAGGTTTGAGTGGTCAGGTCTCTGTCACTCAGCTGCACAAATAGAAAACTGGGAAAAAAAAAAAAAAAAAAAAAAAAATCACCCCATGGTCCAGCTGTTCAATTCAAAACCAACTTAGAGTCATATAACTATGTTTATATTCATATACCTGTAAACTACATTAGGAAAAAAAGTTCACTCTAAAACTTGCATCTAAAAACAAATAAATGATAGGCGAAGTGTATTTACACTGGAAAAAAATAAACAGGAACATATTAACAAACAATACACGAAATTACAAAATACTCAAGAAGGCATCTTTTGTTTTTTGTTTTTTGTGTGTGACAAAAATGCCATCCCTCTCGTCCTCCTCTGTCCTCGTTCCCTTTTCTGTGATTGCGGCCAGTCCAGTGCTGAGCTTGCGTGTGTAACTTTATATGTGTGAGAGAGGCTGAGGACGTCGCACCCTCGGTAGGGTCCCTACTTAAAATTGGCATAGTCGGAAAAGGCATCGATGTATTCCTGGACCACTTTGTAGCAAAATTCATACTGCTCCTGCATTGTGACAGGGAGAGAGACAAAAAATGTAAATAATAATAATAATAATAATAATAATAATAATAATAATAATCAGCCAGCACCACATAAGTGTGTTTTCAAGTACACTACAGATAAACCGTATGAACAAGATGATTTCATGTCCGGGATATTAGTTTTATAGTTTGTATAGATGCCTGTCGAACAAATAGGATTAAAATTATATGAATTTCATAAAAGAAAATGTTTAATTTGGTATGTAGCGATGTTTAAACATGTGCTTTACGGCGGTAAAGAGTGACGAGAGGACAGGACACCACGTCTCAGCCGAAAGGTTCGGCAACGCCTTGCTGACTTTTGGTCAAGGTCACAAGTGATGGGGCTACATTAGAGACTTTATGTGAAGAGGATAGTAATCAAACTCGTTCATTTTCATTAGTCTATGTTAATGCACTTAACTAGCAAACTAGCTCGCCGTGTGTTGTTATGCTAGGTCGGATAGCGCGTTTTAACCTCGTCACTTATGTTTCCAGGAAATCAAATAAAAACGTGGAAACGGGAACTGCGCATGAATTTACAATTTGTCCAACCCTCGACGTATAATCTTTCTCCTCACGTCCACATTTAATCCGGATAGATCTGAAAATGTTGCCGTTTGGATTTAAAAAGCTCTCTGGCGGTCTCAAATGTTTTCCAAAAATTGCTCGTCCACACCGAGACGTCTGAAAAGGCTTACATCCCTATACTGAGCGTGCGTAAAAAAAAAAACGTAAGTAGCCTCGCACCTGTCGGGCGTTTATTTAAAAACGCAATCTGAAGGTCGTACAAAGCGACATTAATCTTTAACAGAGCCGTCAAACTGGATAGCAGGCACAACGAGTGCAGTACATCGTACATCGTACGCCATTTTGTTCGTTTTGAGTCTAAAAAAAAAAATACGTCATCGGTTTTGAATATCTTCGGTCCACATTGCAAACACGAAAACCGGGGTCTTCGAAAAGCTCCGTTTTCGCAGGACAGGAACGCCATCTCACGTAGAGAAAAATGACGCGCTTGCAAACCGATCCAGATTAACGTGGACGTAGCCTCGGTAATTATCGATATAAGCAAAGTGAATGAAAAGAGGAACTCAATTCATCTCCCATGTTTGGATAACGAAAATCAGCTGTGTTTTATAATGACAAAGACCAGCCTCCTGTAATAACTGACATTCCCCGTTCGTTAAAGGAATTGTCAAGCACAAAATTAGGAAATCATTTTTACGGCACAGAAGTTGTATCTTAGTCAGAACTTTAAATGGATCATTGCTACCTGGACAAAAACATAAGGTTTAAAATAGATAAGATAAGTAAGAAAAGGAAAAGCAGGCAGTGGCCCGGTGAGAGTCCCTGTGTGTGTGTGTGTGTGTGTGTGTGTGTGTGAGCGCACTCACCAGTGTCTGCACCATGTGTGGTCTCTGCAGTCGCAGGCTTTTCACTGTCTGAAAGACGTCGAGAATGCCCTCTGCCTTCACACGCTCCAGAACCGTGCTCAAAGCGCAGAACGTGCCCGTACGACCTGCGCCGGCGCTGGAAAACACGTGCACGCACACATAATAACTCCGATTACACTCGGTAGTCTCAAATAGTCATGTAGATGTAGTTATCAGTTTATCACCTACACCTACCATACATGTATCTACACTCACTGTCCAATTTCTATTCCCACCACACAGATGTGTAATTACTGACTATCGTATAGGAAAAGGGACATACATCATATATGACCACCACTGGCCAGATGTTATGCACTATCAGCAGAGTCATGATGCCGACACGGTAGTGTGTCGTGCATCAGGCACACTGTGTTGAGAAACAGACAATTGACCAAAAATCTCCAGCAATGGCAAAAATATCCTGGTTGGTGGAGGAGAAGGGGGAATGGTTCACCTGCAGTGCACTGTGATTGGATGGTTTCCAGACTGCTGCTGCTGTTTCTGCACGGCAGCAATGATGTTGATCATGCCTTTACCGTCGGAAGGGATCCCCACCTCAGGCCAGCCGTGAAAATGGAACTGACGCACAGCACGAGATTTATTCTCCTGCAGAGAGGTAGAGAGAGAGAGAGAGAGAAAAAAAAAAACATTGACATATACAATTAATAAGGGTTTTCCACAGGGTACTGTGGTGCTAATCTGAATAATCTAAGCTGTTTGTAGTGTTTAAACTCTCACTCCAGCAATCAGCAGTTGGCCAGTAGAAATGTGTAAAAGAAAGTTGTGGAAGGCGGGGGGGAAATTTGGGGGGTTGTGCTACCCTCCCCTCATTTCCTGCATGGTTAAGACAGAGATGGAAGCACCTGTCTTAAATTTTTTTTTTTTTTTTTTAAAGTAAAGGCAGTGGTTTAATAATCTGAGTAAAATAAAATAATTTTATTTTCTGAACATATTCTATATATTTTTTTTTTTTATATGATTTTTTTATATGATAACTGTAGATACAGAAGATATAAAAGTCTACAAACTCGTGTAAAATAGCAAGTTTTTCTGATAAAATATGACACGGGTGTTTCATCTTTATTGTGAATTTGCAACATATAGAAATTAAATAACAAACAACCGTTAATGTTTTTTTTTGGGCACCAGCAAGCCGTCACTGTTGGACCCCTGAGCACGGGCCTGAACCCTCGACTGCTCGGATCTATAAATGAGATCAATTTAAGTCGCTCTGGATAAGGGCGTCTGAAAATTCCATCAAATGTTTTAAGGGAAAGAAAGAAACAAAAAATACTTCCAAATACCCAGCTGCACAAGTGTGGGCACGCTTTTATAATCGGGAATTCAATTCAATGGAATTTTATTTGTATAGCGCTTTTAACAATGGACATTGTCTCAAAGCAAGGCCATTGCGGCAACCGTAGACCCAGCAACCACAGCGAGAACGTCCGTATGCAATTGAGGTCCAAAACCATTTCCATGGTACTTCAAGCGGAATGTGTTCAGAAATCAACCAATCACATTCAAACTCACGTTAAATACTAATTAGTATACACCCGACACCAATTAAAGCGACTCATTATCCCCAAATAAAGTACAGCTGTTCATATAGGATTTTTTTTCCTGACATCCTCTTGGTAACATCCAACTAGAAAAACCATGGGCCACAATGAGCTTACAAAGCAGGTATGAGATCTCGGTGTTGAAAAATATCAGTCAGAGAGGGTTACAAAAAATTTCCAAGGCATTGGAACACTGCAAATACAATAATAATAATAATACAATAACCAGACAAAACGGGTCAGGGAGGCTGCCAAGAGGCCTACAGCAACATTAAAAGGAATTTCAGCAATTTCTGGTAAGTACGGGTTCCTCTCTACAGGACAACAAAATCTCCTGTATTCTTCATCAATCTGGGCTATGGGGTAGGATGGGAAGACGGAAGCCTTTTTAACAAAATTAAAAATCCATCCAACTTCCCAAAACCATGTAGAACAATGTGTTATGTTCTGATGAGACTGAAATTGAACTCTTTGGCGATAATATCAAAATATATATTTGGCATTAAAAAAACAAAACAAACAAAACACATCACATCACAAAAGTACTCCAACCCCATGGGGAAGCATGGAGGAGGCCACATCATGCTCTGGGGATGTTTTTCTTCAGCTGGAACCGAGGCTTTAATCCAGGTGGAGGAAATCATGAGGAGCTCAAGTTTTTTTGCAAAAAACCTTAAGGCTTCTGCTAAAACACTAAAGACGAAGAAATGAATTTCACCTTTCAGCATGACAATGACCCGAAGAAAACCTCCGAGTCAACAAAGGAATGGTCTGACCAAAACAAGATCAAGGTTTTTGGAATTGACCCAGCCAGAGACCAGATCTAAATCCAATCTGTGTGGTGACCTGAAGAGGGCTGTGCACAGGACATGTCTAGCCAATCTGACAGAGTTCAAATGCTTTTGCAAAGGAGAATGGCAAAATATCGCTAGATCAAGACGTGCCAAACTGACTGACGCTTACGCAAAAAGACTGAAGGCTGTGATCAATTCTAAAGGTGCTTCAACTAAGTATTAGTTTACATTTACATTTATTCATTTAGCGGACGCTTTTATCCAAAGCGAATTACGAATGAGGAAATACAAGCAAAGCGATATTTCAAGCAGAGAACAATACAAGTAGTGCTACCGTACAAGATTCATTCATTGAGTTCCAGAAGAAGCAAAGTGCGCAGAGTAGAGGTGTAAGTGCAATATACATACATATGTATATATATATATTTTTTAATGAGTTGGTTAGGTGTTCACGGAAGAGGTGGGTCTTTAGCTGTTTTTTGAAGATGGTGAGAGATTCTGCGGTCCGGATTGAGGTTGGAAGTTCATTCCACCACTGAGGAACAGTTAGTGTGAAGGTTCTTGAAAGGGACATTGAGCCACGCTGAGTAGGCGCTACTAATCGCCGGTCGTTGATTGATCGCAGGTTGCGTGAGGGAACGTAAGCCTTCAGGAGAGAGTTGAGGTATGAGGGTGCTGTTCCAGACAAGGTCTTGTAGATGAGCATCAAGGTCTTGAATTTGATGCGGGGGGTGTTTAGGGGTGGGCACGCTTGTGCAACCAGGCTACTGTACATTTTTGTATTTAATTTTCCCCTAAAATGATTCTTATTGTATTTCAGTGATATTTATTGTTGCTGATGCTGTAAAACACAAGATGCAGTGGTTAAACAGTAGTGGATGTAGCACTACAGGTTCTGGTGTGTGTGTGTGTGTGTGTGTGTGTGTGTGTGTGTGTGTGTAGACACTCACTCTAGTGTTGGTGACGAGCAGATCTCTGACAGTGTAACTCTCACATTCCTCCTCTCTCTTCAGCTCAATGGACATATCACCACACACCATCACTCCATCAGTGGGCCAGTACTGAGCACACTTCTCCTACAGAAGGAGACCGAGACGGAGTGAGATATGAAAATGGGAACACCACAAAGCATGATGGTCGCTCGGGTCCTCTTGTACCCAGCTGTTCCCCTCACAACTGCCTCTCTCTCTCATTCATCTCGTCTGCATTTACAGCCAATTTCTTCATACCTACAGAGTTTTCTATATATAAATATATCTACATAAATATGACCTAAAACATCATCAGATTTTCACACAAGTCCTAAAAGTAGACAAAGAGAACCCAGTTAAACAAACGAGACAAAAATATTATACTTAGCCATTTATTTATTGGGGAAAATCATTCAATATTACATATGTGAGCGGCAAACTTCTGTGAACTTCTAGGATTAGCAGTTTAATTTGAAGGTGAAATTCGAGTCAGGTGTTTTCAATCAATGGGATGACGATCAGGTGTGAGTGAGTGAGTGAGTGAGTGAGCGCCCCGTTTTATTTAAAGAACAGAGATCCATCAACGTCTGATCTTCACGACACATGTTTGTGGAAGTGTATCATGACACGAACAAAGGAGATTTCTGAGGACCTCAGAGAGGGAGAAAAAAATAAAATAAAATAAAATAAAAAAAATTGTTGATGCTCATCAGGATGGGTCACAAAACCATCTCTAAAGAGTTTGGACTCCAAACCAATCCACAGTCAGACAGACTGTGTACAAATGGAGGGAATTTCAAAATTCTAAACTAAGCACACAAGAAGAATTAAGAATAAAGAAGTAAGATAAGTATAATTTTTTTTGTCTCATTACCTACTTTTAGGACTTGATGTTTTAGATCATATTTATTCAAATATACAGAAAATTCTAAAGGGTTCACAAACTTTCAAGCACCACTGTACATCATCCTCCCTGTCTCCAAAGAGCCTCTCTTTTACCTGCCTATTTTTAAGGCACATAAACATAGTTTCTTTCTGTATCCTTCCTCACCTTTTTCACTCCTCCCCCACTTCCAGCCATCCTCCCTCCCTCCCTTTCTCTCTACCCAACCTCTCACTCTCTCTCTACCTGTCCTCTCTCCTCCAGTTCAGTGAGGATCACGATAGAGCAGCTCCTCCACTCCCAGATCATCCTCCAGAAGTCCTCGATGGTGTGCTGCAATGGGCCCTGACACGCCATGTACGAGTCCTTTTGCCTGTAGCCCTGCACACACAGAGACACACACACACACACAAATATTATGGTCAGAAAACAATTTGTAATAGAAAAGAAACTGATGAATTTTCCAGTTTAGTGTCATTATTGATTAAAAAAAATAAATAAATAAAAATGTTTTTTAAATTTTTTAAAAAGCATTGGCCAAGCTTTAAACTTGGCCAATACTTTCTGCAGCCCCTTTATACTGAAGAAAAAGCACAAAACCGAATTTTCTACACAAATCTAAGTTTTTACAAACATATATTGGCCATTTCATACACGTTAAACTTCGTGTAATCTTTCCAAACATATGCATGCGCAGTCTGAAAGAAAACACTGACGTGACGGTAATATTCCATTAACAATTACAATACACCACCTTCCCATGTAAAACTAGTAAAATCCGAATAGGGCTTTATAACCAACCAACCAAATAATAATAATAATAATAATAATAATAATAATAACAACAACAACCACCAATTCCCTTAATAAACGTCATGCAATTATTAAGTAATAAACAGTCAATCATTACTCTTTAGTTAATGATTTATGTATTAATTGCTTATACATACTTTATTACTGCAAATTATTATTGCAAGTGTTGCCCTTACGAAAAGACCACGTGCCAATTGAATGTTCTTGACTGGCGTTATATTTCTAGCAAATCTACTTGTTTAAATAAAGATTTATCCTTCATTTTCCTGGCAACGGCGTAAGCACGGCCTGTAGATCTGTAGTGTGTGAGCATACATGCAGACATCATGTGTGCTGATGTTTAAAAACCTAAGTGACTGTGTCTGCCAAACTTGGATTCAGTAAAACTGATAAACAAATACACAAACAGAGTCTTCAGGGCGGGATTGGAGACCAGCCTGCAGGTAGGCAAACGGGTCAAAACACACACACACACACACACACACACACACACACACAGAAACGATAGACAGCACTCAGACGAAATCAGTGCCTTTCTCTTATACACAAATGCCTTCATAATCTTATTCTGCCACGGTCTAAACAGACGGTGAAATTGCTTTAGCATTGAAAAGCTGCACTTGGCGAGTGTGTGAGGAAGACACTCACATCGATGAAGGATGCATTGATGTAGTCTGTGTTCTCCTCACCGCGCTTTACAGGAATGATCACGCGATTAAACTCATCTGGAAGAGTGGAAGAAAGTGAGATAGGCCAGGTTCAACTTTACATGCAGTTTGTCAATCAAGACTGTTCATAGGCATTTATTTATTTATTTATAAAGCTTATTGGACTGATATAACACACACACACACACACACACACACACACACACAACCGCACAAAACTTACACGGAATGATCTGCAGCACACGGTTCTTCTTCATGTTGGCTGGAAGGTTCCCGGTTCTCATTTTATCATTCTGGATCTTTATAGAAGTGAGTTTCTACAGAGAGAGAGAGAGACAAATGTTTCGATACAGAGAGAGAGAGAGAGAGAGAGAGAGAGAGAGAGAGAGATGGACACTAAATAAACAAATAAATAAAATGGGAAAGATATGTGGCTTCACCATTTTACTTTAATTCGTTTATAATAAAAAGGTATTCTTCTTGACATTAAGATATTGCAGTAAGGAGTGTGTGCTATGACAATACATAAAAGAGCTGCTACTAGTAATGTAAGGGTATGAGCGATGTTAAAGAAAAACAGGTTTATTCGATTACTCAAATATTTATGCTGTTGTGATGATGCTTCGTTTGCAAATCTTTAAATCTGCCCCCCTCCCCACGTTCCCTTTCTTTCTCTCCCGCTTCACCTGAACTCATGCAGCATGAATCTGCCGGTGAAATATCATGAGCAGCGCCTGCTCACTTTGGAGGAACCAAATTTCTGCCTCTTGTTGGGCCACACCCACCTTAAACTCCGCCTCCAGCCCACCACAACCGGCTCCAGGTAAAGGAGAGTAGAGTTTGGCCAGGTGAGACTCTAAAGAGGTGACCTCCAGTTCTGTGTCTCCATACAGGTAGTGTTCCAACAGAGCCTGGAAAATAAATACGTACTGCATCTGTGGAAGAGAGACAGAAAGAAAGAGAAACGCACGGTTAAAGCTTTCCGATCGTCCGGTTAAAAACATCAGGCCTAAAATAACGGCACTTCCGAAACCGTAAAAACCAAGCTCCGTTCAAAAAGAGTGTTAGGGACATGTTGCCCTTTAAAAGTCGAAGTATTCAAAATACCCGAAGCACCAGGTTCCGATACCTAAAGCCTTTTGTGACGCATCGATTAGCAATGAACCTCCACTACCCTGGCTCACAGTGTATTACTATTGGAATTATCTTCATAGTCTTAATTTGTGTAAAAGATGCTTTAAGAATCAATGAGTATCAAAAAAAAAAAAAAAAAAAAAAAAATCTTAGAAACCAAACTGCCGTCTTAAACTCTTGTGGATGGTTGGTGGGTGTTTCCACACACATAGGTGACACCTGGGTGCCCCAACCAGGTCAAATGATGACCGCCCAAATATATCGTGTTCTAAAAACATATGCTTCGAATCTTTTGCCAGACACCAACACGCCTGTTGCCAAATTTTCCTAATTTGGCGGCAAGAAAGAGTCAGGAAGAGAGAAGCAAGAGACTGAGAGGGGATCGAGAAAGAAGTGTTCCTGAAACTAGAAGCAACGTGGTGAGCGCGGCATGCCACAATCTTTTCATCACACCAGCTCTCAGTTTACCCCATTCAGTACAATACAGCACTTAACACTGGAGGGCGACAGATTAATCGGGTTTGCTGATT
>JANDJT010000081.1:1726869-1737506 GCA_024331685.1 Stegophilus panzeri
GTGTAGAATACGAGTGTGTAGAATACGAGTGTGTAGGATGTAACTGTGTGAGTGTGTAGAATACGAGTGTGTAGGATGTAACTGTGTGAGTGTGTAGAATACGAGTGTGTAGGATCTGTGTGAGTTTGAAGAATGAGTACAATGAGTGTGTATGATGTCATTGTATGGAATGTGAGTGTAAAATCTAACTGTAAGATGCGAGTGTGTAGAATACTTTAGGAGTGTGTAGATGCGTGTGTGAAATGGAAGTGTGTATGTAGAATATGAATGTGTAGGATGTGTGTGTAGAATCTAACTGTGTAAGAAGAGTGTGAGTGAGTGAGTGTGAGTGAGTGAGTGTGTGTGTGTGTAGAATCTGACTGCAAGATGTGTGTAGAATGAGTGAGCTCTAAGATTGTGTAAGATGATGTGTGTGTGTGTGTGTGTGTGTAGTGTGTGAGCGCGCGCTGTGGCCCCGCCCTCCATTAAAAGCTACGCTGTCTTTCCTCCCTACCAGCGCGCTTTATTATTCCACTCACACTGAACACATTTTCAGCCTTATTATTTATTATCTGAACTTCAGTTTATCAAGTTAATGTTATTTTAGAAAACTCACCTCACCGCTCTTTTCTCCACACACTGTAGATCTTTATTAGCTGCACTGAAGAGAGGGGGTTTGTGAAGTTGGTATCCAGCACTCGATGTCCCGGCCCCGGACTCCTCCTCACCCAGAGTGCCGAGGTTGCGCTGTACACGGCCCGCTCGGAACCTGCTTCAAAATTACATGTCCAAACAAGTCCCAAAGTGCCCTGTTGTTCGTCTTATTTCCTCTTCTCTTCCACCAGGATCTGTTTACTTGCTCTCCGCAACGCCGGGTGCCTGTATCCCGCGTTTTACTCGCTCTATCCGGGCGCTGTCGTGCCGCCTCTCCTAGTCCGCCATGTTGCGCCTGGCCGATTGGAATGGGAAAGCAGCAGATTTTCCCAGTGGCAAACCCCGCCTCCTTCCCAGCACAGACCACGCCCACGGGAGCCCATTCTTTTTTTGGGGCTCGTCCCTGCGCTTACATCAAATCCCGCCCCCATATCGTTCACAGGTGTGTCGCGCCCTCTTGCGGCGACACTGCGCCTTGCATTAAATACACCTACTGTATGTGCATCATAAAACATACAGTCAGGTGTATAAACATTTGGGCATTGACAAAGTTATTGTTATTTCAGCCGTCTACCACAGCATATTGGAACTAAAAGGGGATTACATATAAAATCTGCACTTTGTGCTCATATTCATTATTCAATTTCAATTCCAATATACTGTGGTACACAATATTGATCACCCTGACCATAGATAAAATAATAAATAATAATAAGAAGTAATAATAATAAAAATAGTCTTAAAATAATAATAAGAAGAAGAAGAGGAAAAAAAGTCACAGTGTTGGGCTTTATGAAAAGAAAGGTCCTTAATATTGATTAATATGCACGGTGACATTGACATTTTCAGTAACAATAATAATACAATTCTGAGTTGCAGCAATTAAATTTATTTATGTTCATTGATGAATAAGCAGTTAACAAGCAAATAAATATAATAAATAGTTCGATTTCAAATTCAAACTATTTCCTCTCGTACAATTCAGTCTCGAAGATAACAGTAAAATAAGGTGTTGAGGTGCCAGAACTGAGAGCCCCGTCAGGTCACTACAGGTGTGATGAGGAGAAGAGCGCAGCTGATTGGTTAATACCGGTGTGGCGCAGTCAAGCTGGTACTGGATGTACATTTTTCATGCCATGTTGTTCACTTTCTGTAGCTTGCATTAGCTTGTGCCTATTCTCTATAGGCAGCACATTTGTCTCATTCATCCTCTTAGCTAGTTAACAAGTTCAGGTGGGGTTTAAAGTAGACATCCCTACTTTTTTTTTTTTACTCTAAACACGTTTACACGTGAACATTTTCTACATTGATGTTATACTGTTTATGTACAATTCATAGCTTAATCCAGGAATATTTCATTCATGAAAATGTAGAGAGTGAACAATTCTTACACGGTCATATAATTGGGAAATGCGTAGCATCACCGGCGTTTTTGCAACCATATCGGTAATGACACTGAAGCACGTTCACGCAGAAAGGTTGGAAATGACCGCTTGCGTGAACTCGGCGCTCGAAGCGTAGCCTCCCAGATCTGCCGTGCGCACCTGTGCCAAAGAAATAGACCGTTATTTTAGAAACAAACACAAACCCACACGTTTGGAGAGGAGGCTATCCAAATAATATTGACGTTTTCCACGTCCCATGTTCTCAGTTTGTCTCGGGTCTCCTCGAAAAAAACACGGCAGTAGGTGGATTGGCTCTGCTGAAATACTAGGTGTCTATGAGTGTGTCAATGTGTGTGTTTTTATAGTACCCAGAGATGGACGCTCGTATTCTTGACTTATTCCAAATGTTCCCGAGAAATCCTGGCTCGTCCACTTCCCGAATATATCCGAAACACACATTTTTCATCCATCTTCATTAACCACTTTATCCTGGTAAGCGTCTTGAGAACATACGAAACTCCACCCAGACTGCAACTCGAGCTCAGGATCAAAGCTTTGGACAACGTCCAGCCATTATTTACAAGAAGCACATGGCTATGAATGCAGAAATATCACCTTCACCACAGAAGTAGACTCCATTTGTTTTTCTTTCTTAGTCACAATTTCTTATAACTCACTGGCAGAACGATCAACCGCTCTGCAACATCTCTCGAAACATATTCGATCTTCAGATATCCTATACATTTATACAGAGAGCACATCTTGCGCTGTTTTTACTTCACCGTTTTATTAGCCAGTGTGAACTTATGCCGGTTTAAATTGTATACAAAGAACTACATGCTCCCGGGCATTGAGGACTGGTTTAAAGCCCAGAGTCATCTAAAAGACTCATTTGGCATCACACAGTAAAGAAATACTTGATGAAATGTAAAGAATGGTTTTCGGTTTATAATGTAATAGGAAGTCCATGGCATGCTCTCCATGAGTGTTTTCTCACACCTGGTGCAAGGCATGATGGGTTGGATAATTAGCAGTTGTGTGGACAGAGGCGTATGAAATGCGCAGGGTAGTGATTAGGAATTTTATAAGTGGTAGCTTCACAAACCCATTTCCCTAAACAACAACAACAACAACAACAAGTGATACACAAAGGCCTGACAGGAATCAGTAGAGATGACGAGTCTCTAGAAAATGGCCACATGACCACGTCATTTTCTAGAAAAGTCTTTATTTTTTTGTTTTCAGAAGTATTTATTTGAAAAACAAGCAGTTCGATCATAAACAGTGATTTTAGAGGTGAAATGAAACACTTTCTCTCCTCACCGACTTCACATCGTTTTAAACAATAAAGCCACAACTAATGAAATGATGCAGTGTTGAGAATATTTCCTTAACCCTTTCCAATACTGTTGAAAATCCGTCTACATAAAAATCCGGTTCTGTCTCGTTACATACCAACCTCCGGGTTGGCCGGAGTTTTTTTTTTTTTTTGGTTGCTGCAGCTGAGAAATCAATTTTAAAATGCCGAATGAGTTCCACTGACCTGTTAACCTACTTAGGTGACCTACAATTTGTTCAAACACAAAGAAACAAGCTTCACGGAGTTTTAGGAGATGCTGAACACTAGCGGCCATTGATCAAATGAGTAGTACAGTGATACGAACATGACAGCATCCTATACGTATAGGATTAACGTATAAGATGACGAAAGAAATACTGCCCCCGTTACCCAAACATCGAACACTCGGGTTAAAACATCTCGTGTCTAACAAAATGGCGGAAATGAGAACCTCTAGTGTGAATAAACAGGACTAGGAGACCCATCCTTGATGATTTGGATTTGGTGGGGAATATCAGGTTGTTATGGCACAGGTGTTAAAAGTAAAAGAATGGACAAAAAAAAAAAAAAAAAACAGAGGCAAAGTAAAAAAAGAAAAACAAAATAAAACACCAAAACAGCAAAATTAAACATTACAGTAGGAAAAAAAAATATATCAGAGGAAAAACTGCCACTCAATCACTGACAGCAGCAGAGCAAGCGATGGGAATGGTAAGGGCAGCAGGGGTGGAAAACAGGTGGGGGGGGCGGGGGGGGGTATGAGAGGGGCTAGGGGGAGTGGTCTACTAGGGTCCTTAGTGCACAGGCCGGTGACGAAGGTTGCCCACGATGGCACGGACAAAATCACCCGTAGTGCTGTAACCGCCGAGGTCTCGCGTCCGCACCTGAGACACACACACACACACACACACACACACACACACACACGAGGAAGAGATTTCAATGTCTAATACTACAACAAAGATGCGTGGAGTGCTTTTGGAGCGATCGCTTCCACAGATCTGATTCAGACGGCACCATCACAGAATCGTCAGCGTGCAGGAAAAGGAAAAGCAATCGCGAGAAGTTAAAAAGTAATTACATTAGTAGTTAGGAACACGGTTGTGTCCAGGCCCAGATAGTTTTCATGCTTAATCATGCATATCTGCAGCAGACATGTACGACGTATCCGAGTCAGCTCACCCTCTCGAAAGACCGAATTCATAACAACGTAACGGACTCCTCGATTTCCGACGCCGTTCTTTACCTTTGTAAGGTATTTATTTAAGGACAGAAAAGTTTCCGAGACAACCGAAGACATATTCTGAGCACTGCTGTGTCCCTCGGTGTCGTGTCTTCAATAGCTTCCCGAGACCGGAGGGATCTCGCTCTCAGACAATTCTCAGTAATACATGCGTTGTGATCATTGTACAAAAATACGATTATTCAATTAGTAAACATTCTAGCACCTTTACATGCTGATAACATGGCTAACGTGTAAGAAATATTTTCTTTTATAGCACATGGGTTATCACAGTTTTTATTTTTTAAATAAAGCGGGGGGAAAAAAAGGGACAGGCTGACGTGATAAGACACACGTAATAACTTGTGTAATGTATGTGTAGAAATCAATATCATGGGCGATATCCACTTTCAACTAAAGACGCACCTGTTTGGGCTAGCATCGGATATTGTTCATTCTGTTAACAGGTATTTGCGTATCTTTACAATTGTGTATGCATGACAAAGCGTACGGTTTGAAGCCTTCCTCTAGGGGCTCCAAAGTGTTCTTACGCATCACTGACGTTCACCTTCGGGAGCTCTTGCAGCCGGTAAAATATCATCACCTTTGCGAGTGAAGAACCGGAAACGAAGGAGCAGTACTAAAAAGAACAAAAAGGCGTGTTTGTCCCTATACGACCTACCACTGCTCAAATATTTACTCCTGTTGAGTCAGATTTGTCACTAAATGCATTTAAATGCACTAAATTTCTTCTCGTGGAACCTCTTAAAGAAAAACATCCATCCTGAACATCGTGCACATTAATCGCTATAAATAACATGTACTTTCATGATTCCATCTAAACTGGCTTTTTTTTTTTTTTTCCAAGTTTAAACTTCTTGCATTGACACATCTGTTTTCACTTCAGTTAACGGTTTCCAAGATTCCCACAATGCCGTTTGACTACCTGCTACCTAAAGGGATCAGAGCGTTTCCGCCCTTTTTCGTCTGTACACTCCGCTCAGACAGATCAGGTTCCAAAGCGTTAACTTTCACGCCAAAACAATGTCAATGCCACCGAAGATATGCTAACTAGCCACACCTCTGCCATAACTCAGCACAACTGCATCATACACAGATCAGCCATAACATTAAAACCACTGACAGGTGACATGAATAACACTGATTAGCTTGTTAAAAAGGCACCTGTCAGGGGGTGGGATATATTAGGCAGGAAGTGAACAGTCAGTTCTCGAAGTTGACGTGTTGGAAGCAGGAAAAATGGGCGAGCGAAAGGATCTGAGTGACTTTGACAAGGGCCAAATTGTGATGGCTAGACGACTGGGTCGGAGCGTCGCCAAAACAGCAGGTCTTGTGCGGTGTTCCCGTTATGCAGTGGTTACTACCTACCAAAAGTGTTCCAATGAAGGACAACCGGTGAACCGGCGACAGGACGCTCAAGGCTCATTGATGCGCGTGGGGAGTGAAGGCTAACCCGTCTGGTCCGATCCCACAGAAGAGCTACTATAGCACAAACTGCTGAAAAAGTTCATGCTGGTTATGACAGAAAGGTGTCAGAACACGCAGTGCATCACAACCTGCTGCGTTCGGGTCTGCGCAGCCGCAGACCAGTGTAAGTGTGTCCATGCTGACCCCTATCCACCACCAAAAGCGCCTTCAATGGGCACATGAGCATCAGAACTGGACCACGGAGCAAAAAAAACGTTTCTGTTGTCCTTGTTGTCCACGTGCTAGCTTTTCCATCTAAGGCCTATCGCAGGGACACAAGGCGCAAGGCAACAATACGTCATGGATGGGATGTTGCGGATCGAGATCTCGTTCATACCACGTGTATCATATACGTTCAGCAGAGAACATCCTCTCAATTAGAACTTGAAGTGGTCCTAAAACTCTGGATACAAGGATGGAATACACCCTGGATGGACTGCTAGTCCATTGCAGGGCATCTGGCATGTGTGTGTGTGTGTGTATATGCGTATGCATGTGTCCACCTAGGAAACCCACACAGACATGGTGAGAACACGTCAAACAGACAGTAACACTGAATCCAGGCATCTGGAGTAAACTTTAATTCCCCCAAAACCCACGGTCACACACATTATACCACCACATACATTTACACGTCTCATGCTTGTTAGTTCTTTTCCAGGCCCAAAAGTCCACTTCCAAGAACTGTTTTATTTAAACCACTTATTAACCTCTATATTATATTTCCCAAGAAAGATTTATACACGTAGAGGACTGTACTAATGGAGTCGGGAATTAATGGTTGAGAGACCAGAACAAGCAACACTGCATGAGGCGAGTACATGCAAAATCCGGTCTTAAAAGGCAGAAGTGTGCACAGGATTGTTTTTAAATCCCAATTCCACCCAACGCCGAAGGAATTCCGACCAAGAATGTGTTCATGAGCGTTTCAAGGGATTCCAGTCCTTATGCACACCTCTCTATTATTACACAGTTTGCATAATAAGTAGCAACCGAGTGAAAATGTTTTATTCATTTAGTTAAAAACAGATCTTGGTCGTGGACGTTTAGACCCTGCTATACATATGTACACACACACACACACACACACACACACACACACACACACGCACGCACAAATACCAAATGCTTCTTACCTTGCCCTGTTTTATAACCCTTTTAACAGCTTCAGACACCATGTTAGAATGATATTCCAGACTGAAACAAAGAGTTCATGAACAAAACACGTAATGATTTTCATGCGTTTTATAAAGCCGCAACACAAGAGGTCAACAGTGGGATGCATTCGAATAAAGCTATTTGAACCCGTTTATTCATTTGCATAATGCACACCGAAGCATTTCAACCTGGTTTGTACAGTTCAGAGCCTGTCTTATTTGTGAAATTTGGTTCAGTTCGATTCACGCAATTGTTTGCATGTATAGGTGTTTACTGACACACCTGTACATGAGGGTGTATATGGTGTTGGGTGTGATGAACTTACTTGAGATGCCTCAGCATGTTCGCAGCACTGAGAAGCATAGCAGTAGGATTAGCAATGTTCCTCCCAACAGCCTGAGCAAAAGGGTGCCTCGCCCCCTGGTGGAGAGACAATGAAAAAGAAATCATGTTTCTCTGAAACATAACTGAAACGTACGCTTCATCTGTAAAATCAAAAAATGAAAACTTTAACACCCATGAGATGGACACAGTATTTGATTTTCAGGGTCACTTGTTTTCACAGTCATCTAAAAACACTGACCGTCTCAAACACAGCATATTCAGCACTGTAGCTCTCTCCTGGCACCACACCAGCTCCGCCCACCAAACCTGCGGCCAGGTTATCGATGATGTTGCCGTAAAGGTTAGGCATCACCAGGACATCAAACTGGTATGGGTTCTGGACCAGCTAAACGGTAACGCAAAGCACACAGCTTGTAAATGAAGACTGAACTTTGCATGGAATTAACTGGTGAAAGGAAAAGTTTATAAATGAAAAGTTTATAACTAAAGGGGAGTTTGGTTAGTTGCAGCACCTGCATGCAGCAGTTGTCAATGATAATGGTCTCGTATTTGATCTTGGGATACAGCTCAGCCACCTCAGCACAGCTCTGCAGGAAGAGCCCGTCAGCCAACTTCCTGTTCGGGCCACGGGGGGGAAAAGAAAAAAAAAAGAAAAAGTTCTTACTCTCTCATACAGAGACAAACACACCTGTGCACACACACACACACACACACATTTGTCTTACTATTCTTGTGAGGACCTTCCAGTGATGTAATAATTAAGGCAGCTGCTTAATATTATGTCTACACCTTAATCTAATGCTAATCTTAACTTCAATAACCAAAAGGAAACATTTGGGCTCTTTTAGGTTTTAATAAAAGTGGCAGTTTTTGTTTATTAAAAAATAAATAAAAAACCAAAAAAATTAAAAAAAAAAATTAAAAAAAAAGCTGGTCTCATTTGCCTGGTCCCCATAAGGTTTAAATTGCCAGATATTCATAATCATATCCTTGTAGACATTTGGTTTCCCCCAAAGATATAAACGTACGCCAACACACAAGCTATTTTAGCCTGAAACCTGGGCCTAATCTGTATCTAGGAAAAAACTGGTCATAGGTTAAAGCTGTTTTCTGGCCAGTTCCTTTGCATGGTATAACTGCAAAGCAAAGTTTGTCTTTGAAATGAATTGCTTGTTACAGGTCTAAAAAAAAAACACTTGTAAATGCGATGATCTCAAGACCCAAGTGAACCTAACCCATCTGTTAGTTCTCTTCTGATCATCGTCATTAGTTTAAGACTATGAGCAGAAAATGGCTTTTAAAATGACATAAGCATTGCTTCAGGATTAAGGCCACTTAATGACCTTTTCAAAACTGCCAGTAACAACAAACTACAATTTCCATGCAGAAGGACTTCCACTGTTAAATCGACTATATTTAAAGAAAAAAAAAAAAATTAAATAAATAGCAACATGTGATGTAGTGTGAATGCCTCATTAAAGAGACTGGTACTAGATTTAAAACCAGGTCCTATAGTATATACACAGTATCATGGCTCACATGATGTTGGCCTTGTGCACGGCCGTGACTTTGTTCCGGCCCTTCTTGGTGGCGTAGTCAAAGGCAAACTTGGCAATGCGGCGTGACTTCACTCTTGTGATGATCTTCAAACACTCCACCACTCCGGTCACACTCTGTGGCACACAAAACAAATCCTTACTATAATTGGGTTTTTATTATATACACACACACACACACACACACACACACACACACACACACATTTGATTGGGCAGAAAACAAGAAGAAAAATAAGTAAGCCATTAGTTTTACTCACAGAAATACTCTTCAAACTAGCGGTAATAATCAGACCCAGTTTTTCCTGATCTGACCACACATCCTTCTAACTGCATATTGGTTTATAAAGGGAACAAACTTTAAAATTTTAACTGTATATACAGTATACAGCATATATTCATTATATAAGCCACTACAGATAACCCATCGGGTCAACAAACAGGAGGCGGAGCCACAATTAGAGATCGACCGAGAGTGGATTTTACCGATATCGATAATTAAGTCGGGCAGTACCTACCTGCCGATAACCGATTAATCAACCGATAGTTTTTAAAATTGATACTGAATGAAAATGTAACACTTAAAAGTAAAATACTGCTGAACTTTATTAAAAAAAAAAAAAAACAGTACTGAATGCACCATGAAAATGTCCTGTACTTTGTTAGATAAATATATAAATATTAATATATATATATATAAACTATTAATAAATATTAAAGTAAATAAAAGATACGCAACCAGAATGAACTGAGAAGTAACACTCCAAATAACAAATAAAAAATAGAGACATCCAAATTGAATAAAAAACACTGCAAATAACACAACAAAACTTGCCAGCGATAGTTTTTATTTCGCCTCTAGAGACCGCTCACGCACTGTATAATGACAGCGGACCCTTCTCAGCCGCTCCCGCTTCACAAAAAAACAAACTGAAAGCGTTAAGAGTGGGTATAATTTTTGACGAGTTAGTGACAAGGGTTAAGAAAACACTTCAGCACATGTCCCAGACAGCTCCTCTCCGCTTCAAAAATTCTAGAAATATCAATAATTTTGTACAATATAATATATAGATAAAAGCATATTTTACACTCTGTCCTGTTCAAGTGTTAAATCGCAGCCAACCTTTTTGACGGATCTCTTCAGTGAATCAGACTCAGAACACAGACTTTGTGTGTGTGTATGTATGAGAGAGAGCGAGCACGAGAGAGAGAGAGAGAAAGAGCACGTTGGCGAGTGAGAGAGCGAGCACGAGAGAGAGAGCGAGAGAAAGAGCACGTTGGCGAGTGAGAGAGCGAGCACGAGAGAGAGAGCGAGCACGAGAGAGAGAAAGAGCACGCTGGCGAGTGAGAGAGCGAGCACGAGAGAGAGAGAAAGAGAGAGAGCGAGCACGAGAGAGAGAGAGAGAACGAGAGAGAGAGAGAGAGAGAAAGAGCACGTTGGCGAGTGAGAGAGCGAGCACGAGAGAGAGAGAGAGAGAGAGAAAGAGCGTGTGCGCGAGAGAGAGAGCGCG
>JANDJT010000081.1:1747326-1765747 GCA_024331685.1 Stegophilus panzeri
TTGGGGTTTTTTTTGGGGCTTTTTTTTTTTTTTTTTTTTTTTTTTTTTTAAGTATTAATGTGACTAAAATACTTACTAGAAGTTAGTTAGGTTATCCCAATATCAGATCGGTGACTTCTTATCTATCTTGCACAGTGAAATGCAATGCAATGACATGGATCGCTTTTAAAGGACAATTCACGTTCATTTAGGACAGCACCGAGTTCTTAAAAAGCGATGCGCTTCATTAAAGAAATCAAGAGTTATAAGACCAACACAGTGAAAGTTTTGCTTTTCAGTGTAGCACGTTGTCCACGGTTCCCCCCCCCCACCAGTGTGAATCTTCTCCGTACACATGAAACTAAACTTATCTAAACATTAAATTGATCGAATCGTGAAGTTAAACATCTGAAATAAACTTTCAGATGCTTTCAAACTCAAGCCCAACACCACACCAACCAGTGTAGCCCAAGTTCTGCAGTTCACACAGATCCATCAGTGGTGTGTGTCTGTTAGTGTATGTGCTACCACAGCCCGACTTTACTAAAGGGACAGGAAAAAGAATTGTTTCTTAGATGCATCACAATTTTTCTCTTGCACTGATGCACAAAATTCCAGAATTGGATTTTAAATGAATGACTTTTAGGATAAATCTTTTGAACACTTAAGAAAAGTACATTACGCTTAGTGCTTTTTATGATGGATAAAACTGAATAATATTACATTTCAGAAGCCTAATAATAATAATAATAATAATAATAATAAATAAATAATAAGGAGTCATACTGATGAAATCCTAACATAGCCTATAGAAAATCAAAGAAATTGAACACAGAGAATCCTTTTGAAGCACCCTGAATCAAATTCATTCCCACGCCTTCATCCTGCATTCCAATGCTGTTTTACAAACTCATCCTCCTTGTCAGATACCCAACACTTTAAAGAAATGATGAGAGATTTTGTATCACATTATAAACAATGTAATAATTAAGGAAATACCCCAAGCTGACGGTATGTAGGACAGTAGAGCAACAGTACACAAGTATTGTCTGAGCATGGTGAAAAAACAAGCTTCAACATCAGTCTGTCCAAAGGTAAATGCTTTTATATAATATGTAGGGTTTAAGATGAGCTTCCTTTAAAGAACCACGAATGAACCAATTAGGCTTGTTTAAATAATAATAAACATTAGATTTTCCCCATGTTCAAACTGCTTTTACGCAACCAGCTAATTATCTGTATATGAAAATCAATGTAATCTCGGTACAGCGCTCTGCTTGGTGGTTAACGCATTAACAGGTTAGCAAGCTGAAAAGGAAACCAAATATGTAACGCTACTACGTCATCACTTCAACTCCACTCTTGTCACGCTGTTAATGGGAGATTTACGAGGGAGGCTGAAAACGGTATTGGAACACAGGTATCGTTTGACCATAATCCAAGTTGTTTTGCTCGATTCTGATCGCTCTCCACGGTACCTTATCTTTCTTAGAACAATGGACTACCTGAGGGGGCACAATGTAGTCGGCCTCGTCCCAAACCCGCAGGCCTAAGTCCGTTGTGTTGGTCAGCGCTAGACCTTTCACCTTGATAGTGACTGAGCTGATGACGGAGTCAGTGTCCTGGTAGCCTTTCTTCAAAATACACACATATCTGTGCAAAGATATTTATTTCAGCAGGCAGACGTTAGAAATGCATTTACTATTGAAAAAAAAAAAAAAAAACATTTTAAATACACAATTTAATCAAATCTAAACAGTTAGTTTGGCTTACATTACATCAGCTTACATTTTGGACAGATAGATAGATAGATAGATAGATAGAGAGATAGATAATTACAGACATTACAGGTGACATTACAGGCACACTTATCTGTAAGTATAGTTTATGCAAGTATAGTCTATGTGTAAGCATTCTTTGCCACTTTTTCTGTCTTTTGGAATATCCCCCCCCCCCACATACTGAATGCAAAACATTCACCTACTCTACACCTGAGAATTGCTCTGCATTCTTTGTTTACCTGTATCTCGAGGCTTGAACTGCAAGAAATCCCATGGAAAGAAAGCGAGTGTTCGGCTTCTGAATAAACATAACAACTGCCCTCTATCATCTTTTGCAATGTAAGGTCTCTGACCAATAACACGGATGAGTTTTTAGAGGTGACTACTGGCCAGGGGGATATACAAATAGTAATCTAATACTCACTCCAACTTGGAAACAGTTGGAGCGTCCTGTTCTTTGATTTCTTCAGTGCCTTTTACACCATCCTGCCTCTCGGTGCATTCCAGGTTAATGTCTGGATCAAGGACTATCTGACTGACAGACCACTGTTTGTAAAGCTCCAGAACTGTGTGTCAGAAATGTCTATGCACTTGAGCACCTCAGGGAACCATGCTGTCTCCCGTTCTCTTCATTCTGTATACATTGGACTTCTAGTACAAAACCAGCTATTGCCACCTGCAGAAATGATGACTCCTCCATTGTAGGGTGCTTCCACAATGAAGATGAATCAGAGTACAAGAAGCTGGAGGAGGACTTTTGTCTTGTGGTGCAGGGAAAATCACCTGCAGCTTGACAAACATGGCAGATTTCCCGCATGCTAAGGAGCCCGTCAAACCAGTTGCGATCAGGGGGGAGGAAGTGGAGATAGTGCTGTCCTACACGTACCTGGGGATCTACCTGAACAAAAGACTGGACTGAACTGACAACAGGTTTTCTTTCTAAGGAGGTTCAGGTCTTTCATCATGTGCAGCAGGCTATGGCCTGTAGCATGCATGTGGTCTGCTTTGGAGGCAGAATCACTGCAGGGGACGCCAAGCACCTCAGTAAAAATGGATCATCACAGGACTGAGTCTGAACTTGCCAAAGGGGGAGAAGGTGATGGTAGCAGTGTAAAAGAACATTCTGATCAATTCTGCACATGCCCTCCATGGCATGATATTCGGGAGCACCTTTAGCCACATGCTTATTCCACAAAGGTGCTCAAGTTGTTGGTTTTGTGGATTTTTTCTGCACAGTGCCATCAGCTTCCACAACACCTTCTCCAGGCATGCTATCCTGTCCCATTTCTCATTGGGACATAATGATATAAAACAATCACTATTCAACTACAATACACCACTCGAAGCTTTGCTTGAATTTTCCTGCTTAATTTTGCACGTAATGTTGTTTTTTTTTTTGTTGCACAAATGTGACTCAACCTTCACACCAAATCCGTATCCTCAAATCCCATCCCTTACATTTATGGCATTTTGGCAGACACCCTTATCCAGAGCAACTTACATTAATCTCATTTATACAACTGAGCAGTTGAGGGTTAAGGGCCTTCTGATCACCAGTCTAATGTCTTAACCACTGAGCTACCACTACTGTAAATAAGTAGAATTATTCTGTGTATTTAATGTCCTGTGCTCTTCAGTTACTGTACTGTGACCAAATGTCCCCTTTAAGGGATCAATAAAGTACATCCATCTGCCAATCTATTTTGTTCAGTAAGATAAGAAAAAGTCTGAAAAAGACTTTATTTTTACTTTCACTAGCTTGACTGTACTTTAATGGGTGATTCCATGATTGAAGTTCTATTTAGCCACTGTAACTCTTAAAAGTTAAACTTAAACTCTTAAAAAATAAAACTTAAATCTAAGAAAACATGCAAAAAAAAAACAAAAAAACAAAAAAAACGTTATCCCAGCTCAGGTAACAATATGCTTTTTTTTTTTTTTTTAATAAACAGTGTTTCTTTTCTGAAAATGTTTCTAATGACATGATGACCTCATCATTCAATATAACAATATCACTGAAAATGAAAAAGAAATGACAGAACTTGTTTATTTTCCCCCTCCCCATGACCTTCAGGAATCTCAGATGATACAACTCCCTGTTCCCTTGGAATATTCCAGATATTTCATAGGGGTGAATGTGTTCAGGTATCAGGACTGAATGAATGTTGTGGGGCTAAAATTAAAGCATACTTTTTTTCCCCCCCATAACCTAAAATATAAATGAATCATGAAAACAATTTTCACATACTAATGCAAAATATCTCGAACTGATGGAGGAGTGTAGAACGCATGCGTGGCAGGCCCATTGCGAGCCCATTGGGGTGGTCTGCAGGGGTTGTAGTAGCTAGTTCTGATTAACCACGCCCCCAGGGAAATATGCCCCTGTTCTCATCAACCAATCACTGATCACCATTGTTTGTCCCACGTGTGCACTCATATTAAACTCTCTTCTCTCTCCTTACAAATTACATAAGCGAGTTCATTTCATCAGTAACGGTTTCCTTCGTGTCTATTTAACGACTATTTACTACCAGTGGTTCCTTTGTCTGTAGAAGATATAGTATTTTATAAATGCTTTTGTAAAAAAGGTTAGTTTCGCATTACATCACATTTACATGTATTCATTTAGCAAACGCTTTTATCCAAAGCGACTTACAAATGAGAAATAAGTTTCCTTCTTTAAGAAATAAATGATAATATATAATTTCCTAGTCTGACAAAAACCATTTTCTATTTTATTCTCTTCTATTCTGCGTTTCTTCATATACACTGGTTTGTAATTTGATGTAAATGATTATTAAAAACCTACACAGAGATTATAAAATGACACTTACCCTACGATATATGCTATAACCAGAGCCTGGCACAAGCGGTTAATAGCTCCCACTTTCTTACTCTGGATCACTAAGAATTTAGGAGTGGAATAGTCGAAGAAACACCTGATGATTGAGGAACACCCCATGCTGTTTCTCTTTTAAACGTTTCCAGGTAAATTAGCTGAAAATCGCCTTGTCGTGACGCGCACAATTCCTTCTTCTTGCTTTCGCGAAAAAAAGGTCACATGTTTTAGTGACTAATTAACACAAAGAGCAGTAAAAACACCGACCACTCAAACATCCAGTTGAGCTCTGATTTTCCTGACTGGAATAACTTCCTTTAGCGTTATACAAGGTTACTTTCGGTTTCGATTACTGGAGGTAAAGAGAGTTCAAGAGAAAATGCGACACATTTGATTTCTAATGCTTCATTCGTTTTAAGTTGTTTGTAGTACGTGATAGAGATTGGGGAAATGAAGCCTCATAAAGCACTGAAGCTTTCCCCTGATTGTTCCAGGAAAAGATTCAAAGCTTCGAGTGTGTCTAAAACAGCGCCATCTGGTGGTTAGTAATAAATAAATAAACAAATAAAGCAGCCAAAAGCTTCTCGAAGCCTGTGGACGAAGCTATGTCGGATGAAGCAGACACCATACACTCCATAATTTCAATGTTATGTGCACAAATAAAATCCTAACACGTGTGTGTGTGTGTGTTGTATTTCTCCCTCTGATAAATTAATTTACCCATTAAAGTGCACCTATTATGGTTTTTCAAATATTACATTTCATGTAGTGTGTTATAGAGCTGTCTGTGAATGTAAAAAGTCTGCAAAGTTTCAAAAATCAAAGCGCATATCAAATAGAGTTTGACCTTTTATGAATAGCGGTAACAAGTAGTCAATAATTCCAGACTTACTTCCTGTACAAACCTACATTGGCTCCTCGCTGACAGCGATAGACCAATCACAACAGACTGGGACATCTGACCAATCAGAGCAAACTATGCTCTCTGAAAGGAGGAGTTTGGAACGAATCCTTTAGAACGGATCATTAATAGAGTCGTTTTTGAAACGGGGAAAAAGGTAATGCTGCAATTTAAATTATGAGCACGTTAAAAATGGCAATAAATGCTAGTATGAACTAATATAATTCAATATGATGTAACAGAAGAATAATGTACACGTATATGACTTAACAGATTTGCATATGGCAAGTATTTTGCCTGAAATGATATTACTTGTATGGCTGGGAATTTAAAAATGTAATTGAATAAGTTTGAATGAAAATCATTCATTGTGACATGGACAGACCGATCCATTCATATAAAGTGTGGGACTAAAATGTGAATAAGGACAATGGTGTGATCTGGTTATTAAATGTGCTTATGAGACTTGGCAGAGATAGTGCTTGTGTAACTGTGGGAATGACAGAAAGGTGACAAAGAATTTTTTAAAATTAGTTTTATTGAGAAATAAGAGCTGTGTGACAGTATTGGGGTGGAGTGTATTTCTCCTATTTGACAGTACTTCCCCTGCATTAGAGAACACTCTTTCTCATGGTACAGAGGAGGCCGGTGTACAAAGAAACTGCAATGCCAAAGTGTATAAATTACCAAAACCAAACCAAAAGTGCAAAAATTCACCAAGAAAAAACAACAAATAATCTGTGACAAATAATGAGTAATTATTTAAATGTAACGTATTGATTATCCAACTTTCAAATTTTCAGTTTTTCAGCCAACGAGGACTTATAAAGTAAGATCAGGGGTGCGTCTCATTTCTTATTTGTGCATCCTCATTTCCTTTCCTCGCTTCCTTTCCTTGCATCTTAGCTCCACCCCCTTAGGATGCGAGGGAAGGATGCAAGGATGAGATGTGAGGAGAGAGGAATCGAAGCAAGTCGAATGGAATATCCTCGCTCTCTCAAGCGTCACTTCAGAGCGAGGTCAATTAATGATGACTGTGTTCATCTGGATGATCTCACTGTGCTTCAGGGATCTGCTGTTATGTTGTTGGAGCTTGGTTAATAACAACATTCTTAATAAAGCAAAATGTACTGATAGTATGTGAAATGTCTGGGTTATTCAACAATGAATTAATAAACAATACATAATTGATCGCATCTTTTGTCCAGCTATGCATATACAAACATGCAATTACAATACTCATTGTAAGCATATTGTTATTTAATTATATTTCACACAAAATCCCATCACATCGTCAAAGGGCTTTTTGTTTGAGATAGTGGCAGATGGATTTATACGTGCGTCAGGTTTTTTGACAAGAAACACTTCCGCTTAGGATACACCTGTGTATCCTCGCTCCTAGCTCCTCTGGAAGCTTCCTCACTCCTCGCCTGCTCGCGGTGCAATTAGAGAATCGATATGTCCTTCAAGATGGTTGACGCTGATCCATTTCCGGGTCACGGGCTGGAGGACAGAGGAGCGAGGAAACGAGGAAGGTTTTTGTGTAGTAAAGGAATGACACGAAGATAAATCATGTCAGATCTTTTTTCCACCTTTAATGTGAAATTGCAAAGTATATAAATAAAGTTTAAAAAAAAAAAAAAAAAAAAATCATAAACTTTAAGCATACAGTGGTGCTTGAAAGTTTGTGAACCCTTTAGAATTTTCTCTATTTTCGAATAAATATGACCTAAAACATCATCAGATTTTCACACAAGTCCTAAAAGTAGATAAAGAGAACCCGATTAAAGAAATGAGACAAAATATTATACTTGCTTATTTATTTATTGAGGAAAATGATCCAATATTACACATCTGTGAGTGGCAAAAGTATGTGAACCTCTAGGATTAGCAGTTCATTTGAAGATGAAATTAGAGTCAGGTGTTTTCAATCATTGAGATAACAATCAGGTGTGAATGAGCGTCCTGTTTTATTTAAAGAACAGGGCTCTATCAAAGTCTGATCTTGTTTGTCGAAGGGTATCATGGCACGAACAAAGGAGATTTCTGAGGACCTCAGGGTTGTTTAGTTTAGTTAGTAGCGTCGCTACTTTTAGTTAACCGTAAACTATGTCTGATGACTGTCACTTCTCCCGTTGCTCCATGGTCCAGTTCTGATGCTCACGTGCCTATTGTACGTGATTTTGGCAGTGTACAGGTGTTCGCATGGGCGCACTGACCGGTCTACGGCTACACAGCCCCATACACAGTAAGCTGTGATGCACTGTGTGTTTCGACACCTTTCTTTCATAGCCAGCATTAACCTTTTAACCCAGTTCACCGGTTGTCCTTCCTTGGACCACTTTTAGTAGGTACTAATCACTGCATACCAGGAACACCCCACAAGATCTGCTGTCTAGAAGATACTCTGACCAGTCATCAAGCAATCACAATTTGACCCTGGTCAAAGTCACTCAGATCCGTACGCTTGCCCATTTTTCCTGCTTCCAACACATCAAGACCTGACTGTTCAATTGCTATCCCACCCCTTGACAGGTGCCATTGTAACGAGATAGTCAATGTTATTCACTTTAACCGTCAGTGGCTTTAATGTTATGGCTGATCGGTGTAAGTTCTTTTTACTGTACAACCAAACTTTTTGGTCTTTTGAGATGAATTATTAAGACAAGAGGAAAAGCCACAGCTGTTGTTTTTATTCTCCGGTATAATAAAAACTGCATACGAGGCTGATTCCAGCGTTCAGCTGCAGGAAACATCACACTCACATTCCTCACCACCCAGCTCTTTCCTCCTGAGTAATAAAGAATTTAGCGGAACAATGCTCTGACGACTGTTAGTCCGCTTCACGGCCAATCAGAGTGCAAGAACTTGAAACTGGAAGAAATGAAATGGCTCAGAAACACTGGGGCACGGCCGAGTGTATCAGTATCAATCATCAGTGTAATACGAATGCAAAAGCAAATACATACGATCCAAAGTGTCCGTTTTTGAAAAGTTTTAAGTTGGAAAACAAATGTTCAGGTTAATTATATTGACTAAAATAGTCTAAACTGCTCTGAACTGCCAATATTTAAGTAGATTTCATGTTTATGAACACTGAAAAAATATTCAAGGTTAAATCACACTGATATCAATAATTAGCTTCAGTCTTCTGAAACACAAAAGTTAAGTAAAGTAATAAATTTCCCACCAATGGTCAAGATAGGTTTGACACTGGTTGTCTATTTTATTGATTATGTTTCCCATAACTTTCCATTAAAGTTAAATTCAGGTTACATGATCAAGCTCGAGTAAATTTGCATTCTTAAGCTTGCATTTTCTTTTCTCATAAGAACATTTTGAGGATCCTGGCTTTGAAGTGCTGCAGTTTGCTGCCGTCCATGCTTTGTGCCATTTCCTGGGCTGAGAGGATTCCCTGATGAGCTTCATCAAACAGTTCAGCACCGATCGCAGCCCGCACTCGATCCCTCCACGCGCTCAGTTTGGGCCGCCCATCAAAGACATCCAAACCAGCACCTACAGGCTGAGAGCCAGGACACACAAAATAGTGGGTTACGTATGTAAATGTGGTTTTACGACTGAGTGGATGAAAACCAGGGCAGTTTCTTCTGGCACAAGGAGTTTTTGCGTGTTTCCTTGCTGAATACCAACAATAATGTCATCAGATCGTGATTGTGACCTCATTTGTATAGCCTATCAAAGGCTCTTCAACCTCCTCATCGACCTGAGTGACCAGGGTAGGGTGGTTTTCTTCAGAACTAATGGAGACCATGTAGCAAAATTTTACCAGACAGTAACATTCAAACAGTGCAAATACCATACTTTATTCAGACTGAGAGTCACTCAATGTGTTCTCTCATTTCAATCATTTCACTCAATGTGAAATGCTGTTCTTTATTACACAGGGTTTTTCCTACCAGGGTTTTCGCATAGGTGTTTTTGCGGAGCGCCTTAAGCCGAATGAACATAAAAAGGCATTTAGGCGACATAATAATCAGAATAATTGTAAAAACAGTGAGAGTTCTATGCGCTGACAAAAAAAAAACCCCAAAAAAACAGATAGGTGGCTTGATCAACAATCAGTATTTGGACGAACGTTTGTGTGACTGATCTGGGGCAGAAACTTATCGCCAAGCTTATCAAACAGCTAACTGGATATTTCTCTGTTCGGTCAACTCGGGATGGTAGTTACAACCATCAACTCATAAACAAGTTACAAGCCATCGATAAGGTAAGCCTCAACAAAGAATAAATAAAGTATAAACTTTTTTTTTTGATCACGAGTAATTCTTGTGGATGTTAACAATCGCGATCGCAGATAGTGAAAAAAATAAGTACACCCCATGGAAATTGTTGGGTTTTGTTCACATAACCTGCATTTGTGGATGGCACGGCGAACTGTGTTCACAGACAATGAGTTCTGGAGGTGTTTCTGAGCCCATGCAGTGATTTCCATTACAGAATCAGGCCTGCTTTTAATGCAGTGGCTCCTGAGGGCCTGAAGATCACAGGCATGCAATATTGGTTTTCACCCTTGTCCCTTGCGGACAGATTTTTCCAGATTCTCAGAATCTTTTGATGATATTATGTACTGTAGATGATGAGATATTCACAGTCTTCACAATTTTATGTTGAAGAACATTGTTCTGAAATTGTTCCACAAATTGTAGACGCAGTTTTTCGCAGATTGGTTAACCTCTGCCCATCTTTACTTCTGAAAGACTCCACCTCTCTAAGATACTCTATTTATACCTAATCATCTTACTGACCTGTTCTCAATTACCCTCCAGCTGTTTCTTTTCAATAACACTTACTTTTCCAGCCTTTTATTGCCCCGTCCCAACTTTTTTGAGACGTGTTGCAGCCATCAAATTCAAAATTACCTTATTTTTTTCCTAAAATGGTACATTTACTCAGTTTAAACATTTGATACGTTTTCTATGTTCAACTGTCAATAACATATGGGTTTATGACATTTGCAAATCACTGCATTCTGTTTTTATTTACATGTTACACAGCGTCACAACAATTTTGGAATTGGGGTTGTATACCACTAGTAAGACACTGGTGTCTGTAACAGTGGTATTAATTTCAACCTCGGAGCAGTTGTAAAAGTTGCAAAAGAATTTTTTTTTTTGCCATGGTAACCATGCGAGCTTTAATTTGTTCTTGCTAAATTCTTAGCTAGTTAACACCATTTGCTAAACAGTATGTGGCAATTATGGTGTATTATTCTAAAATACAGAAATATGGTTCTCAAATTAGCCCATGACTGTGTGTGTGTGTTTGGCTGGCATTGTTTTAATTACAATTTTGTTGTTTGTCTTCACATTTACATGGAAATGATTCAGTTAGGTTTGTACCTGCATGATTTCCACAACAGCGACCAGATCAGCCAGTGAGATCTCCTCTCCGGCGATGAAAGGTCTGTCTTGAAGGAACTTTTCCTCCATGAGCTTCAATGAGCCGTCGAGATCTTCTATAGCAGCATCCATTTTGTCTTTGGGAACCTCCTCACCCAAAACCACTGGGATCATGAGCTAAAGAGAAAATATTTGCAGTTAAAACAGTGCTGCTATTATGAAACTAAGCAACTGGAAGTTTAAATAAAAAAAAAAAACAAAAAAAAAACAGAAAAATAATTCCCTTAAAAGCGACCTTGGACTTAGATTAGACTGATGACTGCTCACCCTTAGCCAGAAAATCTTGGACCCATGGGGTCTCATGGCTGAATGCTGCCAGGACAGGTACTCGTTCACCCGTGCTCTCTTCTGCAGATCAGCTGGGTACCAGTGATCCAGGGTGCCATATTTCTCCACCAGGTACTGCATAATGGCAATGCTACAGGAAAGAGTATAGAGTGTTGTACTTTTCACTAGTCTTGCATTTGCATTGCAATGCATTTTCACTAGGCATGCATTTGCTAGAGTCTGATACGTTGCCAGAAATAGCCACTTTCACAGAAAGAGGAAATTTGGTTAACATGGCAGATGACCACACGTAACCTTTTCGCACAAAAAGGCCAACAAACATTTAAGATTATCTTGTTCACTCACCACTAACTAAAAAGAAAAAACCTCTAATAATGTTTAATGTTTAAAGTTTAAAGATGGGATTCGGTCAACTTTTTTCAATCTAGGGTCTATATCCTTCTCTGAAAAGATCATTGCGTCATAATGTTCAAATGCTACGATTCTGAGGTTTGTGGCCAGAAAAGTGTGTAAAAGATTTCAGATGCTACATTGCTTGTTGGCAGAGTGCCTGAGGCTGAGACAGTCTCTACACCCAAAGGGGTGCGCTAAAAGCTAATACGGTCTTTACACTTACCGCTATGTGCGAGAGGTCAGAGGAGAACGGCCAGACTGATTCAAGCTGACAGAAATACTATGGTAACTCAAATAACCACTCTTTACATTTGTGATGAGCAGAAAAGCATCTCAGGACACTCCACATGCTTGAGGAAGATATTTACAATATAAATAGCACTTTTTGTTTTTGGCATGATGTAATCCATCTGAGATTCCTTATCAGTTTCAAAAGGCCCCCTGCCCCCCAACCCTCTTTCCTGCTTTCTCTCTATAACTACATGAACATATCATGTGAATTGTCTGTACTGGCCAATCATTATTAAAATACCATGTGTTTCCATACATTTATTATTTTGATTAAATAAACTTAGTGTGCACACACCTGCTTTTTGTATGATGGTTTTAAAATAAATGGTAGCGCTGGATCTAATGCTTCAGTGGGCTTTTAATTACAGTGTACCAACGCCTTGTGAGAGAGACAACACAACCGGTGTTCTATAGAACAACTAAACCCTTTCTGCCAATAGGTTTTGTCAAGGAGGTAATCACAACAGGCTTTGAAAACTTGAGATCATCACCAAGGAATTTTTTTTGCAAACAAATAACATACTGTCTTTCTCCTGGTGACCCCCTTCAAGGAAATTCAGACGTGACTCTTATTGCTGTGTGGCCTTCTCATCAAATTATAAATAGTTTACAAATGAATACATAGAATACTAAAGGTTTTTTGTTTTTTTGTTTTTTTACAATGAAGGTCATTTGCTGTGAATCACACACCTTTCACCCAGGCAGAAATCTCCATCTCGGATGGCGGGTACTTTTCTCATTACGCTGATCTTGCCGAATTCTTCACTATAATGCTCACCTGGAAATCAAAGTTCAGCTTTAATAAGAATCATTATACGTATAAATTGTTTTATAAAAATCTCAAAAGATCCATCCAGTTTCTGTACCGCTTATCCTACACAGGATCGTGGGGAGCCTGGAGCCCTCTGATACTTCTGAGTGATAGGCTTATAGTGAAAATTTTTATTATTTCACTATAAGCCTATCACTCAGAAGTATCAGATGCCTCCCAGTGAGGGGACAGTTTAAGGTCGACCGCCACTCAAACATGTACAAGCATGTCAAGTTTGTTACACTGTGTTCCTCCTGGCATCATGTTCTTCATCAGTCTGAGGTACAGTAGCAGGACAACTTCTGGCAACACATTCTGGCAACAGCCCAAGTTGGTAAAATACTCCTCCGAAAAGTACTTGGACAAATCCCACCATTAAGGACCAATAGTAATAGTTTTAATGGTTAGCTAATGGTGTTTGTAGTGGAAACCATTACAATTTCTGTGATGGTTTCTACTGGGTTTTTTTTTTTGTTGCTGTTATGTAGATATGTATGAAATGTCAAATACAGACAGGTGCCTTGTGCATCTATGAAAGGTATTAAAATTAGGTTTTGAAATATAATGAACGCGCCTGTATGTGCATTTTAGTGGGGGTAAAAAAAAAAAAATTCTCAGTATATCACATATGTTGCTCTTCAAAGAAGAAAAACCTTAAAAATAAGTTTGGGGGGCGGGGTTTAAATCTCACCAAGAACCGTGAAGACAGATTTCAAGCTCCAAAAAAATCTGCATAACGTTACAATCATATAAAGTACCATATTAATATTATACACACGTCCTGTACACTTACTTTACCAGTGCATTATACTGTATACAGAGTATTTAGTAACACTACTATATAATTTAGGACGCAGCCCCAAACTTCTCTGCAGCCTACCTGCCATCAAAGACACCTTCTTGTACTCAAACTGGATGTTGTTCTTTTTGGCGAAGATGTAAACCGAGCGGCAAGGCTGAGAAATCAGGTCCAAATAAATTTCCAATACCATTTTTACTCGTTTGTGACCAGTTCCCTTTATTTCTCGTAGTCGCACAAAGCACTTTCATTACACCCAACAGCCTCCGAGCAGATAAATAAATAACGCACAAGCCACGCCCATTTCCAACAATTCGAGGAAGCCACTGTCAATCAAACTGTTTTCCTCAGAGTAAGTCCCACCCACCTAGCTCCTACAACTGTTAACTCTTCGGATACATGATTTATTCCGTTTCGTTCGAGTTTATTATACTTTAACAGCACAACCTTGTGTGTATTTGTATTGTTTCCTCAACTGAAGCATATTTTGCGCCCTTATGGAACGACTTTCTGATATTTATCATACCGAATTTACCGAAAGACTTAAGAGACCTTAGAGAAGTTAGAGGATATTTCCTTCAAGGAAATCACTTCAAAACCCCGGATGTGATATACAATATTCCTTAAAAATTCATAAATCCATATTCTAATTCAATATTGAATGCTTATACGTGTGATTATATTTCACACTTCTAAACAAACAGGGTTTTTTTTCTTCATGTATGCAGACTGAAACACAGCCATGACCAAGTTCATTTCATTTATTCATCTTCATCAGGAGTGGGAGTGGATCTGGAGCCTATCTCAGGATACACTGGGAGAATTAATTCACCCTGTAAGGAATGCCAATCCATCACGGATAACTAAGTTTACTTACTTTATTTACTGAGATATTTATTGATGACTTACTATCCATTCATCCATCCATTTTCCATACCGCTTATCCTACACCCCGGAGCCTATCCCAAAAGGGAGGGGTGGACACCCTGGACGGATGGATGCCAACCAAACACCAGTCACATGTCTTCAACACATGCCTACAACACGGGTCTTTGGACTTGGGGAGGAAACCAGAGTCCTTGGAGGAAAATCCCGAAGGATTCGAACCCCCAGCCCCAAGCCACCCGGACACAGTGCCCCTCTACAATGGACTGGTGTCCAGGGCCACAGCCAGGAGTTCTTATCAAGTTCATGAATCGCTTGCAAGGTTCAACTTCTTCTTTACACCCAGTTAAAAATGACTCTAATGACACTGACACACTACAATCACAAGGAATATACTGGCTTTTGAATAACTTTAGGCCTATATTAATCTCTGTTATATCTTTGGTTGTGCTTCATTTACTCACAGATTAGGAAACATTTTAATGCAGGATGGGGAGAAAGCATACTCATCATGGTGGATGAATAACTTTCCATAAACATTACAAAGAAGAATGTATTCCCTCAGTGGTGCTTTTTTTTTTTTTTTGCTGAGCTGTTCATTTGTACTTTGTACTGCATTCAGTGGGTTCAACCCTACAACTTTGGGTCACTACAGTACATCAAGGCCCAGCAGGAACTTTGGGCTAACAGTTGATGATGTTTACAGACCACACTGCAACAGTCTTCTGATGTTCCTCCTGATCTAGTTGAGTATAGCAACAAGAAGATCAATCCGTACCGGTCAGACTACGCCATACAACTCTTCACCCAAGCTCATTTCATCTCATGACTGACCACTGCAACTTTCTGATGTCCAGTTGAGCAGCTTACACCGTTAAACCCCTGCAGGTGATCCAAGGTGCTCTGGAATTGTTGATCAGCCTAAGTCAGGTTTAAGTGCAGTATGTACTTAATCTTGGTCAGGGTTGCAATCCATCTGGAGCCTATCCCTTGAACACTTGGCATGAGGCAGGAATACGTCCTGAAAGTGAAACACCAGGCCATCACAGTGCACTATGCACACACAAATTCCCATGCTCGTTATACCTTGTGGCAATGTACCGATTTTAACCTGGTGTTTGCATCTGCTATTTAATAAAGGTGCTAGTTGTGGACCTGTGAAGCGCCTGTTTCTCAAACTAGAGACTCTGATGTATTTACCCTCCTGCACAGTTGTGCACCTGGTGCTCCCACTTCATTTCCTATCCTGGTTAGAGCCAGTTTGCGCTGCTCTGGAGTTGCACACACTTTTGTAAAATAGCTTAAATTTTTGGGAAATTTCTCACATGGAATAGCCTGCATTTCTTAAAACAACAATAGACTGACAAGTTTCTGGAGAAAGCTTTTTCTTTCCGGCCATTTTGAGACCACAATTGAACCCACAAACGATGATGCTCCAGATACTCAAGTAGCCCAAAGAAGGCCACTTTTATTGCTTCACAAGATTTTTCCTTGTTCTTTTTCAAGATTATGGACGAGCCTTGTAACATGATAACGTAAGATTACTTAACACAAACCATATGTCCTTTTCTAGAAACCTGACTGCTAGAAATGTGAGCACTTCACATGAGAAAACAACCACAATACAACTACTTTTGTGCACCATACAAAGTTTGAGACAATATTTGACTGACGATTGTCTGACTGTGACCTGTTTTCTAATTGGTCAGTAATTTAATGCGATGTTTAATCAAACTTCGTCAAAATGGATTTATTTTCAGGCTGTTTATGGATTTTGAATTTTTCTTCATTCAGTTATCCTGTGTGCAATGACTGGGTGAATAATTAAAGATTGGCGAACACAGTTTAATTTAAGAACTCGTTTATTCAAAGTAACTGATCCGACAAAGCTTGGCAAAAATTTCATGCTCCGTAATTTCAGTCAATTTAGAAAGAATAAAAAAAGGGAAAATAATAAACAAACAATAAGGGTAACGGTAAAATAATTAAAATGCAAAGCATTTTTAGACTAATACTTTTCTCTGAGACGGACTCTCTCCCTTTGTGTGTTGGATTCAGTCTGTGTGGCAAAGCTGCTCCTTTCTTTCTCTCCTCAGGAAAAACCATGATCGCCAGTGATCACATGATCAGCTAGACAATGGAACAGAAGTGAAATGAATTTAGGACCAAATTTCATGCTATTTAAAACTAATTATAAAAAGCAGCTACTGACATGGTTACCGTTTTGAAACATTAACTACACTATTCGTTTCCATTTAAGTCTTTGTTTGTCATTGCTATATTACCTCAAGGAATTTCTTGGGGCTATATAGGCTAATAAATTGAAGTCGATAAATTACCTAAAATATATTCCAGCTTTTCTTTAACCTCATCTACATCTGTGTGTATGTGCAATTACCAAAAAAATAATATTTCAATGTTTTCCCATTACTGAGAAAATAACAGAAAGTTACTGTTTGAATGCGTGTTATACATAAGGTGTAAAACATGACAGGTCATGCAACTTTATCATCAATTTTCCTATAACATATCTCTTATACCACAGCGATAGTTGTTTGGTTTTTTTTTTGTTTTTTTATTTTTTACATTTGATTAATGAACAACATGCCAATTAATTGCTGTGGACTATCCACAAGACAAGTCATTACGTCATAACTATAAACACTGGTTCCCTCAGCAGCCTCTCTTTTTCTCTCACTTGAAACTGATAAGACAAAAAGCACATCTGGTCACGTTAACAAGTAACTTGAAAGCACAAAGTCCTCTGTCCTGAAGATTCTCCCACGGTGGAAAATTTACTGACCATTACAAAGCCCCCTGACATCGAAGACTCCGTCCATAAATCTTAAATAAATGTACCTTTACGGAAAGCTTAACCGTATTAAGGATTCAGGGTTTTTTTTTTTTTTTTTACCCCCTTTGATAAAGGCATCTTTTATATTAAAGCTTAGATTATGTGTCATGTCCATGTGAATTAGTTGTTACTATAGAAGTGATAACGTCAGAACGAATGGATTAATATAAACCTAGTGTTACAGAAAATGAACCAACACCTTCTGCCAATCAGACTCGAGAATTCAACAGAGATATGTTATAAAGTGATATTGACAGGTACCCCTGGATTCCCACTCAAAGGGTGTTTTTGAATAAAGTTTATTTCTCTGTACATTGAAACACGAGGAACGTTTTAATAGTGGGAATCGGACATACTGAATGTTACACATGCAGCTGAAACAGTTTACAACTGCTAGAGTATACCTTTAAGAGGATATTTAGAGAAAAAAAAATATATATATATAGAGAGAGAGAGCGAGATATGTGGGGGGGATACAGTGCCATCCTCCAAATTTCAATTTCAAAATCAAGCGTTTCTCACACATTGTGCGGGAACACATTTTCCCTTACACAGAACACCAGCATGATGGTAGATGTAGGGTGTGTTTCTCTACAGGAAGCTCATCACTGTGCCTTTCTTCCCCACCTGCCATGGCTCTAGCGGGTAGAACCTGATCACGATGCTACACAGACAGAAAAAAAAAGAAAGAAACAAGTGAAGATGATGTCTCATGATGTGGATACACACATTTTCACTGATACACATCTAGCCTGCGTACATACAGTCAGGTCCATAATTATCTGCTAATTACTCTCTTAATGATTATGGAAGTAGGAAAGGTATACTTATTTTTCCTCATCTGTCTTCTGAATATTTTGTATATTCGTTTATAGAAGTTGGTCAGGACAACACAATTGTTATATATTTAGGTACTGATAAATAAAAACATAGAATTGATGGAGGGTGTACCCCCCTCCCCTCCCCCCATGACTGTATGTAGGTTTTCTTTGTGGTGCATTCTCAAGGTTTCTGATATCTACAGCCTTCTTCTCTCAAGCAAGTGAAGAAAAAGGAGAAAATAAACATGTCAGTTCTTTGGAAGAGCATTCGCTGCTCAACAATCACGCACCAACAACTCCGTATCACCCAGGATCTCCTTAGAGTAAAGAACCACATACACATACACACATATATA
>JANDJT010000081.1:1765894-1790719 GCA_024331685.1 Stegophilus panzeri
TATATATGAATCGGTGGTGCTACATCTCCTACTGACCGGTCCTGGCTGAGCCCCAACTCCTGGGTGAGAAACTGGAAGAGTTTGGCGCTGTGCTCCTTGTTCTTGTCTGCAGTGTCAGTCACAGAGATGGCAGAGACCAAGAGCAACACGGCAGGGGAACATGAACCAGCAATAAGCATGGGCAGATCAGGCTTCACCACCACATTCATCCTCTAGGGAAAGAAAAACCCACCAGAGTGTCAGGTTAAATCCAGGTTATCCTGTGTAACAGTTCTCAAAGCTCTATAATGACACCTATTGGCCTGCCTATATGGGAGCAAGTATAATCGCTTAGATCACAGGAACCTGCACAATTTTGTGTTTTCCCTGCTCCCAAAATACCTGATTTAACTAAATCAGCTGAATCAGTTTGAGGTTAGTGTGTTACAGCAGGGCAAAGAGTAAAATTGTGCAGGTCAGGGATTACACAAGGACAAGGTTGGGAACCTCTGGCTTAGAGCCTATGTAATCAGAACACTTTAGTTTCTGCAGTACATGTATTTTCTCTATTCTTTATATCCCTCTAATGTTATCTACTGATGTACCTCTGTGATAAATTTGCACTCTGACCGGTCTACAGCTACACTACTACTACTACTACTAAGTATAGTGTACAGTCTATCACTGTAATAACTTTCTCACACAACACTGTTCTGGTGTCACTGAGGTGTGTATCATTTGTACTGGTTATTTATTGTCTCGCACTGTTGTGTATTTGCATTGTGTGTTGTACTACTGTACTGTAATGTGTTGCACCATGGTCCTGGTTGTAATGGATACCTGCTATATAGAGGAATGACAATAACTTGACCTGACTTGACTAGATCCCATAATTCCAGTGGTTTGAAGGGGCGTGGTCTAGACAGTTAACCGGTTTTCAGTTGAACAAAAAAGTCTTCACAAATGCTCGCAGGATGTTCGTCTTATACAATACACGAAGTCTGGTGTGGTCTGGTAAATTACACACTTGAATAATAAACAAATACGTAGTTTAATGATATTAAATGTACATGTAAACATTACTAGGTTTTAGGTCACGTTCAATTCCGACATCATGTCATGACCTTATAACAACATTAGCTAGCTGTTTTAGCTGGAATCTTAACAATACTCACATCCTCTGGTTTTCCCAGAACAGCCGCTGAAGTGGAGCATAGCTTTTTTAGGAAGTCTTCAGAGAATTTACTAGCGGGCAAACTGGTCTCTAACTCGATAAACGGCATTTTGTTCGGTTTGAATGAGTAGCTCAGTTTATATTCCGCACTGGACACGGCTCTTAAACAGGAGCTGCAGGCAAGCCCCTCCCACACAACACGTGATTGGTTGAAACGCAGAGACGCCTGTTCGTTTGCATCTGTGATTGGTTGGTTTTGTCTAACGCGAGTCCCATTAGCTTGCGCTGAACATGCATTTTTATTATTTATTTATTTATTTATTTATTTATTTTTGATTAATTAGTACATGAAGGTAAAAAAAAAACCAGTTACATAAGCATTGCAAATCAATTATTTACAATTACATGAAAACCAACAATATGTAAGTTGAACATAACACATCTTACAACAGATTGACGTGTCAAGGACAAAAACTAAAATTGTAAACACCCATTAACATAAAGCATCTAAATACATGGACTTTCTTTAAAGATTTCTTCAAGATATTAAATGGAATCTTAGGGTTTTTTTTTTTAAATTGTTTATAAAATTAAGAGATTTAAAAAGTAAATTTGATTCCATTTTGCGGTGAAGAGGATCAGGACGACTTGTTACGAATATGACACGTGTTGTACACGTGTACTGGTTCACATTTATACGTGTGTTTGTTTATTTATTTATTTATTTGTTTATTTATTTATTTATTTTAACCAACTTTTAAAGATTTATATAACTGTTTTCACATGCAGGTTTTGGTTTATTCTATTCTTTGTACCTATAGAAGAAAGAAAAAAACAGTCCATTTATCTGTATTAGTGAACACACCATTAGCTAATCGGTTAAAATATGAAATGAAATTATTGTAAAATTGCAAATAAATAAATAAATAAATAAATAAATAAATAAATAAATAAATAGAAAATATGCTTAACTGCATCCCCTTCTTGCAAGCATCATTATCGTCTTAGCTCCAGTAAAGAAAACTAAAGAGGCAAACATCACAAAACACGTTTAGTTGATCAGCTACAAATGGAAAGTCCATCCATCCATCTTCTATAGCGCTTTCCTTCAGGGCTGCGGGGAACCTGGAGGCTATCCCAGGGAGCATTGGGCACAAGGCGGAGTACACCCTGGACAGGGTGCCATTCCATATCAGGGCACACTCACATACACATTCACACAGCCACTCATACACTACGGACACTTTGGACACACCAAGCAGCCTACCATGCATGTCTTTGGACTGGGGGAGGAAACCGGAGTACCCGGAGGAAACCCCCGCAGCACAGGGAGAACAATCTCTGCACACACAGGGCAGCGGCAGGAATAAAACCCCCAACCCTGGAGGTGTGAGGCAAACGACAAATGTCTTGAAAGTCTTGTAAGTAAAATATTTTGTCTTTTTGTCATGTTTAATGCAGATATGCAAACATTAATAACAAGAAAATCCAAGAGAAAACCCCAGAGTTTTACCACAAAAACACTAGCATATGTCAGTAGAAAGTAGAAAGTGTGAGGCTAATGTCCGGTGTTGCAGCTACTTTATAATAAGCAGCTCCTCTATTTTTTACCAACCAAAGAGACCACAGTCCCAGTTTTCTATTAGTCCACAAGACCAGGCTTCGCAAAATTCACAGGTTAAACTTCACTTAGATATAATTTTCGTGAAGCAAAAGTAACCGCTACCACAAACAAACACGCATCGTTTACATCACTTGTCCTTTCCCTTTCAGTCAGCAGACTTTTTTTTACCAGGTGTACTTGATTTTCATTTGGTCTGTTTCAGCTGAAAAAGCAGAAAAGCGTAGTTCTCTGATGTCTCTCACATCACCATAGCAGGAAGTCAGAAACAGTAAATGCTATGGCAAAACCATAGAGAACAGTGTAATGGCACAGCCAGTGTCCAAGATCACAAGTCATGAGTACTTCAGAATTCGATCAAACATACCGAATAAACGGACAAGAAGATAAATAGCAGCTCTTTATTTTATCTAACACACAAGTCAAAAACTAGAACAGAAAAAGTAAATACAGGTCAAGTGCTGGAGGGATCTAGACAATTTGAACCAAGTGGACATCCGTGTTTAGTAGTTTTTCTGCCAAAATGCTCTCTTCACACCAGAGATGAAACACCTACAATAGAAGGACAGAAGGAAAGATATTTCACATTTATTTGGTTTACACATTTTTAAAGTTTTATGATAAACTACAAATAAGATAATGGAAAATCTGCAGAGGTTGGAAAAGTTTAGAACTAGTGCAGGCTGGATGAAAACTTTCAAACCTCTTTCTCTTTGTACACTTTATTCTATAAAGGTAATAAAGCTTGGAAACCCGGGTTTCTTAGTTCATCAGCTCACGGCAAGCAGAATGGTTCTAGGAAGCAATACAAACTGTGTACTGTTCCTGATTTTTTTTTTCCTCCTACCCTTATGTATACGCAGGTCATGCTGTATTACGTGAAAAGGTAATGTGCATACCGTGTGAGAATTTGCACTGTTTGAGAGCTTCATTGAAGCCTTCGCACAAGCTGAGGTCCATCTGAGTGGTAGCACAGTCGAGAAACTGCCTCACTTCGAAAAGACATGGTCCGGCCTCAGGAGGAGCAGCTCGTGCAGGCTCCTACCAGATAGACAGACAGACAGACAGACAAAGAGAGCATTATTATCCATATCTTGGACTAACAATACTACATAACAATAACAATACTGTCTAGCTTTATTTAAAAATTCAGGTTTTGTTTCTTATTGTACGCTGTTGAATAAAATTGCATCTGCCTTTCATTTATAGAATGTATTCCACATTAACCGTTTATCCATTTATCAATCTGTCTATTTGTTTATAAACCATCCTTACATTTATGTGTATTGTGAGTGTGAGGACTTACCTGATGTGCAGGAGCCGGTCTTGGTGTTTCGGAGGAGCTGCTTCCACTGAAGGCTCCGGTAAGGGCGCCGCCCACCACATGGCCCACGGCGGAGCCCACAGCCACACCAGCGGCCGTCGTGGCCATCTGAGCCATGAGACCTGGCTGTTTGGGCTGGACAGGAGCCGGGGCCAGCGCTGACGGAGGTGGAGCCGCCGGCGCTGGAGCGTAGGACTGAGCAGGAGCACTGCGAGTGAAGAGAGAGAGTGGGATTAGATTACGGTATTTGGAAAACACAGTACCCAAATGTCAAAGTTTACCAGAAAATATTCCAATGAAACAGGACATACTGCAGCAAAGCGCTTCTGACGTGAAACCAGACGATACTCAAAATAGTTGATGAGGTAATAGCTATACAGTAGATTCGAGTAAAAATACAATATAGCAAATAATCGCTGTAACAGGTATTAATAAAGTGTTCATAACAATATAATATGCGTGTAGTGTTGGACAGTAGCTGGTGTGGTTAGTAGGTGTCTTATATTTGATGAGTTTGCCTGAATTTTTGATGAAGGTTACATACTGTAAACTATAATATTTACCAAAAACAAGCCTAAGTCTGGTGTTAATCCCCATATACTTTCATATTTACGTATTACACCGACAAGCAGACATCTTAAGAGCTTGACCTTAAGTGACCCTTGAATTTAGATAGTGAGAGGGCAAACCGGTAACTTTTACGTAATCAAATAAGGCTAGACTTTATGTTTGTCCTTTCCTAAACTATAAGGACTTAATCCCAAGAATCCAACAGATCCGTCTAAAAACACAATTCAGCCACGGATTAGAACAGTTTCAACTCAGCGTTTAACATACTAGTGTTCTTTACTCAAATACATAAAAAAAAAAAAAAAAAAATAGAGATAGTTACACAACTAGTTAGGTAGGGTTATTTTCACACCTGTATTCGGTTTTGTCCCGCCTCCTACACGGAGATTGGCTAGGCCAGAAATCCGTGAGGAGAAACGCACACGGTAAGACCTACCAGCCAATCCTAGCGAAGTAGGCGGGATAACATCAGCCAATCCCGATGCTAAACGGAAGGATTTGTCGGAATGTGGGTAGGAAAAACGTCAGATATCTGTTTTAACGACGTAGCTGGATTGTTAAAGGTACTAAGTGCAAACAATTTCCGGCACAGTAGTCAGTTTTACCTTGCGGATGCTGAAGGACGACTGCGACTTCCTCTCGCCATGTTTAGAGTAACTGAGCTACAGCAGTTTGTTCCTGAGCGCTGCAACAGCACGAATGAACTTCTGGCAGCCGGTGCACGTGCAGGTGACCTTGTGTGGATCGCATAGACGCGCATGCGCAGATACGATCCCTACCAAATGGAGCCACGTGACTTCGATGTGCAACATTCCTCGGATTAAGCTCTTGTTAAACTCGAAAACGAAGCCGAGCTGAGATCGTGTCAGAGCAGCTGAAGTGTAACTGTAATGTCCTAACGTGCACTGGGACGGCGAATCAAAATTAAAGGGACAAATCATCTGAATAACGGCACTTGGGATCGCTTGATCTCTCCACATAAAGAGCAAGCTTTACGCCCTCTAGTGGAGCAGTAAAGCAATGCATATATACAGTCCATCTTCACTATAGGGAAGACTGCGCAGAGATGTTCGATCATTGAAATTGACTACGTTTACGTGCACATCCATATTCCGATATTAATCGTAATTTGACAATATTCTAATATTAGCATTGTGTCACTTAAACGCCGCAATCCGACTGGTCGATTCAGATTAAAACAATATTCCCACCCCCCCTTGGAATATGCCTGTTTAAATCGGAAATTTGCTGTATGTAAACATCTTATTCAGAAAATCCACTCAGAGGAGAATTGTGGGTGCTAACAGATGCTAAGCTATAGGCTAGGTATTTAGGATTGGCAACTCCTTTTAGCATACTTACACCATCATGTACACAGGGATATTCCGATGCCTGTACGCATATAAACACTGTATTCGGAATATGGCCACAACCCGAATACAGCCCTTAAACGGAATTTGATGTGCACGTAATTTCCAATGAAAAATAAAGGGTTGTCTTGCAGGATTGATAGAAAATTGGAAGTGAAATATAGATAGATAGAGAATACTTTACCGAATGAACGTATAGACTGAATGTGTTACTAAGACACTTTATATTGGTTCATTCATTCTCTCATCTTCAGTAAGCGCTTGCGCCTGGTTAGCGTCACAGTGGATCCAGAGCCTATCCCGGGAACGCTGGGTGTAAGGTGGGAGAATTCACCCAACACAGGACACCAGTCCAGCTTTGACAGCTAGCATAGTCAATCTGCTTCCAAACATGTTTTTCGGAACTGGGAGAAAACCATAGAACCCAGAGGAAACCCACATAGACACGAGGAAATCCTGAGCTCAGGATCAAACCAGGGCGCCTGGAGCTATGAGGTAACAATGCTACTCACTGCACCATTGTGTTGGTGTTAAATTTGTCTGTGGACAGATAGAAATGCAATCATAATCAAGGATCATAAAGTCACCCTGTACAAAAAAACAAAAACAAAACAAAAACGGTCCTCCTAACAGTACGATGGGAGTAATGAAAGAGTTTTTGTAATAATTTTGTATGTGCTTAAATGTAGTGTGTTATATTATAACCAATTAAAATCAAGATGGTTACATTTCTATAAGTTGCATTGAAATGCATTAAATGTAGCACAAGTATATAACTTCATACTATATTTTCCAAACAAACCTAATTCAGGTGTTAATTCCCATACTTTCATATTTACATATTACACTGACAGACAAACAGCGTCTTAAGAGCTTGACCTTAAGTGAGCCTTGGATTTGGGTAGCAAGAGGACAAGGATTTGGTCCTGGTCAGGACTGTGGTGAATCCAGGTTTGGGAATACTGACCGGATGTTATGCCAGTTGTGTAAACCAAGCAAGGGGGAAATTCTGTTGCTTCCTTGAGCAAAGACATTCACAAAGAAGTCATCATTTTTTATCAAGTTTAAAGTTTCAGATGTTTTAATCGTATTTAAAGTACCCATTCGTTAATGTTTTCTCGTTACTAATAGTGTGATTTTACATTTCTCAGGTTACCCGGGATCAAGATTCTTTGGTGCCACATAAAAATGATCGCCTTCATGCAGGAACGTTTACTTTTACGCTTCTTCTTCAATATACATACTCGCTACATAGGGTGGCTACATGATGGTATTCGAGAACATACACAGTGCATTAGAGTGAGATTCTATTCAATGTTTAGATTTACTTTTTATTGCTAAAAAACAAAAAAGTTTTGTAATTTTAAGTGGTCAGATATGAAGCTTGCAAGAGACAGAAGGGTCATTAACATGGGAATGTACTGTATCTGTTGCATTTACAGCATTCGTTCATCTTGAGTAACTGATTTATCCTGTCAGAGTCAAACTTGGGGCCGCCAGGGGGCGCCAGCGGGACGCAGAGAAATTCTTGAACATTCTTTTCTTAAAAATAAATGTTACCTGTATGTAAGTCGGGATTGTCAACCTTTGAACTATGATGTACATAAAAATGAGAAATATAAATCAATTATACACAGTACACTAAGCTGAAACATCCCCAGAGACATCCGTTGATCCAGTAGCGTACAGTACTGTTAGCCACACGCTGATAAAACCTACGCGTATTTAGATACAGGACATAGTCTCTTAACTTTTCAGCTAATACACAAGAGCCTAGCGTAGAAAAAAACACTCAACTGCGAAAATTTGACGACTCTAGGGGGCCACAAAGGGATGCTCCCTACACAAGCAGGGCCTCGCGCTGAAAAAGTTCGAGAACCACTGGTATAAAGGACTAATTTGTGTGTATATATATATATATAGGGAAGAAAATAGAACAGAGGGTATAAATAATAACTGTGTATGGGATTGGTCAAATTTTCCATAAGAGTGGGCTTGAGTGAGATTAAATAAAACAGTTGCACACACCTCTATTGTGTGTGGCAAAAGTGATGAAGGTAAAGCACCACTACAAAACACTTTAAACTGCCTTATTTATAGCCCTGTACTAATTATTATTGGTGAAGTATCAAACCTAGCTGCTGTTCATTCAGTCATGTTAGGTGTTTATCCTTTCCTTTGCAAGGAAGAAATGTCATGTTACTGGACCTTGGAACAATGCACGTTATTAAAGACTACTATAAAATATTACTGCAGTGTCCCCATTGTAACATCGCTGGTGGCTTGTTTTAAGTTTTATTAGTTGGTCATTCATTTCAGTATTCATCGAGGACCTATTTGCAAGCACCTGCCTACATGAGATACGATTTGTTGGCTTGTGCGTATTGACCTGCAATGCCTACAACCGTACCTGCTTATTAAATCACATTTTGTACAGTGTACACATGAACCTATCAGGTTCAAAGTGGCAGTTAATTCAGCGCAAACATTCCAAATGGAACAAAGCTCTTCTTCCCAGCTCTGATACACGTCCAGTATCTCTAACGAGACAGAACTAGAGTAAAACGTGGATTTAAGGGATGTTCGGGATCTTGAGATGGCTCCGATTAAACGTCTGGCTGTTTGAAGTAAGAAGGAATGTAATTTTAACTGCTTGCATGGTGCACATACTTTTTTAAAAATGTTTTACTTAAATGAATTTTCAAGGTTCTGCTCATTTTGGACTGACTGATCGTCCCGAACCACAATTAAAGCTGCGTGGGCCCAAACCAGGACAAATGCACTGCAGGAAGTCACGGAGCTCAAGGAGAAAGCAGACTGGAGTTGATAAGACGGTACGAGCATGGAAAATTAGATTCTGGTATAAAATGTTCTGGTATAGAAATGATATTAGCTCGGGATGTAATATGTCTTATACGACAGCTACTAGTAGGCTATAAACACATCGTGAGGAGGCTAGGGTTAGTGAACGATAATATCGAACCGATAATCACGTTTATGTATTCTCAACTCATCATTCTCTTAAGATGAAGATACCACCTAGGCATCTCAGTAAATAGTACAAGACAGTTATGTATTTTAGATCAAAGCTGAATTCATTAGGCTGTTTTTCTGCATCGATTTCTTACTTCTGGTGTAACAGAAGCGAGGAGTAACTGGTACTTCATGATGTTCACAGGTAAAAAGGAAAAAAGAAAAAACAAACAAAAAAAAACGTTTGGGTGTCGTTAAACACTACTAGAAGCAGGTTAAGTGGTCCATTTTCTTATTTTATTCCTGTGTTAATACAATAAATATACAAAACTCAAACTACTCGACATGCGACTGCAAAGGGAGACAAGAGTGCATTTGCACAGTACGATGAAATTATTCAGGACGACAGGCAACCACTCGTCAATTATCATCATCATTATTATTATTATTAATTTTTTTTTAATTTTTTTTTTACAAAATATACAAATATCCCTTAGGTTTGCTCGAATGAACGTCACATCACCACCTCCTCAGTGTTTCAACTAATAATGTCATTGTGTTCAAAATCACAACTTAAAAGCCACGATCCAACACAAACGCAACACGCACGCACGCACGCACAGGCTCACGTTATACCTTTCTACGGACTCTCTGGTTTGATTCGTATTAATATAGAACAAACATTCAGGTGCCATTCGTTGAAACGATGTTTTTTTTTTTTTTAAAAAAAAGGAAGAACGACTTGCAGCAGCTCATCTCGAGATTATAGAACTGGAAACCTTGCAAATAGCGCACGGGAATTGGGGGTGGGGGGGTGTGTGTGTGGAGACACGAGGGACGGGACAAACACACACACACAAAGTTTTAAAACAAAGCTATGAGCTAAATGCCTCATAGTAGTGTTTTTGTGCGCGTGTGTGTCTGTGTGTTAACGCCAAACTATCGGCTCTTAAGTCAATACTGTAAAGAGGTGACTGAAGCTACCACACACACTCGCGGTCTCAAAATACAGACAGCCTATGATCTTGGGAATTGTTTCTTGGAGAGCTGTTTCTCAGTGCTCAAGGCTACAAGGTTGCATTAATGAAGGAGAAATACAAAAACATAGTCTAAAACCTAAAGTGTCCAGTTGGACTGAAATGATGAGACAACTTCAATTTATAAACCTACGTGAGATCACTTGCCGTGGAGTGAAACAGCATTAAGACTCACTCAAATTCACTCAACACACATCTCTCTCTCACACGCACGCACGCACGCATGTACACACACACACACACACACACACACACAGAGTACTAGCATGCTATAATCTTTTCTCTATTTTTCTGCACCGCTGGAGCATGCCATTAGCAAAAACGGAGGTGGGAGGCTTTCGTTGCAGATAGTGTTTTCTTCTATCCAGGCTTTTACTGCTCATCAACACCATAAAACCTCCGATACAGGACCTTGGACAGAGTCTTAGTGAGCTTCTCAAGCATGTCTAACCCAACTCTTGTGTTTGTAGGTCATCGAACAAGCATCAGAAGCCGAGTGAAGGAGCTTCAACTTATTTTCGGAAAAGCAGGAACAGCGTGTAAGGCAGAATCGGAGATTTAAAAAAAAAAAAAAGCAACAGAAAGAGCCAACTGAATCTCCCACTGGGTGCATTCAGTGAGGGACGTTCCTATCGGCCAATGAGGGGTAGGAATGAAATGCTTGTTGGTGTGAGATATTACTGGATTGTGCTGATGACTTGGATGGTGTTTCAACACTCGGTTTGCTTTGGATGTTTACAGTAAGTGGACAAAATCCTTGCTGACATCACTTCCTGTGTTTTTGTTTTGTTTTTTTTTAAAATGAGAAACATGAGTCAGCACATGCTCAATCTGAATGGAGAAATGGAAAGTGACTGGAATGTGACTGACACACACACACACACACACACACACACACAATCTCAGCATAAAAGCCAGATGAGTGCATCTGCTGAGTGAAGCGGGTAGAGTCTCAGTTAGCCAATGGAGTGTGCCGTATCGATGAAGGGGCGGAGTCTGGGATCCTCCACATCTGAAACAGGCTTACAGACGACTCACAAGTCAAAGGAGTACAAATAAGAAAGAATGAAAAAAAAGTGAGAAAGTGGGAGGAGCTTGAAGTTGGGCCTGCTCTCTCTCGGCCAATCAGAATTGCTCTTTGAACGCTCCACGAGCGGCAGTCGAGGCGGCGTTGGCGGCTGCTGTTTGGACCGTTTTGTTGGACATGACGCCCGTGGCGAATTCCTGTTGGGCCTTCTCAAAGCTCGCACCAGTGGTTCGATACAGCCCATGGACCTAAACAACCACACACACACACACACACACACACACAATCATTAAGTAATGTCTACAGATGAACTTCTAGTAGTTAAATATTCTAAGGAGAAACTCAAACACACATCACTAATTCCACAAATTATCTTCAATGACCCATTATTGCACAGTCTCTTTATCCATATGCCAACTTTCCCCACCTGAGACAAGCAGATTTACCTTTTTAAACATGATGAGAGAGATGACAGCAGAGGCGGTAAACAGGGCAGCAATCAGGATCATGATGATGCCGACAGGAATGCTTTTATTAAGGCCGGTTAACGCCGAGATCCAACCACTACACACACACACACACACACACACACACACACACACACACACACAGATTTAATGTGCAATTCAAACAGCATAATTTTTCTTAAAATGAGATGCAAAACTAAAGCCTAAAGCTGCTCTAATATGAAGTAAGCAGGTGGGAATACCTGACTCCCCAGCCTGTGATGCCAATGGCCTGCATCACATGGACACCGAACTGGCAAATATAGATGAAGAAAAACACAAAGAAGCGGAAAGAGCTGTCACTCCTGCAGAAAGAGAGAGAGAGAAAGACAGAATGAATATTGTTAAATGTGTCTGTGATAAAACACATGCGTTATAGTTGTTTTGTACTTGTTCAGATTTACATATGTGCTGATGCGTCATAAGATACAGTACATGAGGACTAAAACACGACTGGACATACTGTTACAGGAAAAATAATCGACTACGAGTTGGTGTAATGCTGCCCTATGCCATAGTTCATTATTTTCCGGTAACAGCACAAGTGCTTTATTTCTCTTATGCTACAGCCATTTGAGAATGCTAACAATATTTTATTTATTAAAAGATCATGTGGTTGTTTGTTTGTTTTTTTTCAATACATAGTTATGTTTACCCAAAACAAGTTAGTTCCTGGTATCACTTACACTGATCAGCCATAACATTAAAAAAATCACCTGCCTAATATTAGGTATGTTCCCACAAAACAGTTCTGACCCCTCGAGGCATGGATTCCACAAGACCTCAGAAAGCGTGCTGTGGTAGGGATCGGATTTGTTTGTCCACCACGTAGCACAGATGCTCGATCGGATTGAGGTCTGGGGAATCTGGAGGCAGCACCCTGAACTCTTTGTCATGTTCTTCAAACCGTTCCGGAACAGTTTTTGCAGTGTTGCAGGGTACAATATCCTGCTGGAGTATGACTTTAGTCGGACTAAGGTAATCAATAATCGCTGTTTACATGGGAGTTTCTTAATCAGAGTATTGTCTTAATCAGGTTAATATTGGATTATTGTTATCCATGTAAACGTACTGAATGAAATATTTAGTTAAATTATCTGCACTGTTTACGGCTGAGTATAAAATGTTCAGGGCACGTCAGGCTTAGCCGAACTCTTAGTAACGCCAGGGTAATTCAAATGAGAGAGAGAGTGTGTGTGTGTGTGTGTGTGTGTGTGTGTGTGTTACCTGAACGCTCCATAGAGAGGTCTGTACCAGCAGACGAATGAGCAGGGAGTGAACAGCATGAACCACAGCATGGCCAGGCCAAAGTCAACCCCACGCTGTGAATCTACACAAAACCACGCCAAGCAGCCGAAGATGTTCAGGAACAGTGTTGCTGTGTGGACTGCAAAAACACACACACACACACACACACACACACACACTCTAGATCAGATCTTCAACAGGTCAAACATAGCACGCAGTGAAACCAGGAAAGCATCACCCACATTCAGCACTTTACCATCACAAGAGTTCCTGAGTATGAGGTAAAAGCAGAGAATTGGTGCATGTGAGAGGTTTCACCCATGCACACACTCTGGATAATAAAGAAACGAGGACTAAAAGTTGCCCATTGCATAAACGAAATTCGAACTTTCCACTTGGAGCACTGAGGCATTTAAACCCATAAACAACTGCTACAAAAAAAAACAAAACAAAAAAAATTGACGCCCAATACTTTAGATTTTACGCATGTGTATTCACAAAGACGCGCGTCGCTCATACTGAACATCCGTTCGACACACTCGGTACTGTCTGACTTTACAGTGTACAGTCCTAGAAGAGTAATGGTTTAGATCTGGTGTCACCCAGAAGACGAGGAGTTCTATCTTGAGTCCGGTTCCTTCCTCGGGAGGATATCGCCACCGTCGCCTCTGGCTTGCTCACTAGGAATCGACCTCCAGAACTCTGTACAAGTCCTCTTTAGAAGTAAAACTGAATTGGATTAAACCTCTTGTGTTTTACAAACGGAATGAATATGAATAAAAATGATAAACGCTGTTTAGTTGAACACAGCAATGACATTAGCCCCAAACTGAGACCCATTTTTCTATATCCATGTCAGATTCAGTATTAATCCTGCTGTCATGATCAGCCTAATGCAAAATGGAGACGTCGAAAAGGGTGATTAAATTATTCATTGCTAGAGAAATAAGCCAAGAAACCAATGTTAAGTGTGTGCCTCCATGTTGAACACTGATGGACTGGAAATCTTGTAAAATACATTCTAATACCGTTCCTATTTAAAATGACGCAGGAACTATTCATGATTTTCTTTCCTCCTCCCATTCATAAACTAATTTTATTTAAGCTAGCGAGACTCCTTGCCCTGCTTATATAGAGCCAAAATGCCAGCTTCAATGTATTGTAATTATTTAGCAAAAAAATTTGAACAAAACTCTAATTTGACAGAAATCAATAAGACTAATGGTGACTTAAAATATACTATACGACCAAAAGTTTGTGGACACCTGATCGCCATATTCATGTGTGTTTATTGAACATCCTATTCCAGATTTTGCTGTTATAATAACCTCCGCTCTTCTGCGAAGGCTTACCGCTAGATGTTGGAGCGTGGCTGTGGGAGGGGGATTCGTGTTCATTCAGCAACAAGAGCGTTCGTGAGATCAGACACTGATGTTGGGTGAGGAGAACTGGGGCGCGGTCATTGTTTAAATGCGTCGCAAAGGTGTTCACTGGGGTTGAGGTGAGGGCTCTGTTCAGGCCACTCAAGTTCTTCCGCTCCAGCCTTAGCAGAACACGACTTCCTGGACCTCGCTTTGTGCACAGTCATGCCGGAACACGCGTGATGGTCAAGCGTCCACAAACTTTTGGCCATACAGTGTAGCACTCTTTAACTTTCACATTCCCTCTCAGAGAAACTAAATCTCGGTACATCTCAGATTACAGCAATCGCTTTAAACATTTCTACAATGTGCACAAGAGTGTCTTATCACAGAACGTCACACCCATCCTGACACATTTAAACAAATCCAAATAACACACTCGCATAACATGCACACAGCACGCTCCACTGGAACGTTCATCGCTGCTTCGATCCCACAGAAGTGGACAAAATCGCAAGCCCGGGTCGCCCAGGACAAGCAGTTTACGTATCTGGGTTAAACTAGTTATCCGTTTTTCATTCACAGTTGCCTGGAGAACAAGCAAGTTCAGCAGGCTACTGATACAGCGTCCTTTTTCTTTCCTTTTTTTTTTTTTTTTAAAAAACTTCATTCATCCAAGAGAAAGAAAAAAAAAAAGCGTCCGCTCTCTACTGACTTCACAAAAGACTTTTCAACTGATATGTTTTTAAATGCAACACCAATAGATTCATACATTTCTTGGTGGTAAAAAGCATTAAAAAAAAAAAAAAAAAGTAAACCAACAGCCTTTAATTACAATATTTCACTAAACAAAAATCTAAACCCGAAACTGAGAAACACCTATAAAATTTCACCACCACAGTCTCGTCTGGGGAGAAGAAAAAAAAAAAAAAAAAAAAAAGAAAAGAACCAGAGCCATTTGTTTCTACAAAAGAGGAAGCTTTTTTTTTTTGTGCGTGTTGTTTTTACAAAGCAGTCCATTTTTAGGTTCGGTAACGATTTATGCGTGCGGGAGCGTGTGATCACATTACAACAGATCTAATTTAGAGCTCCACTTAAGGAGGGGGATCGTCTGAGCAACACATAAATGCTGTATCCGTTACAGAAACTGGAACATGGAGAATTTGACCATTTGTATGCTTGGTGCATTAGCTGTGTAGTAAAAATCTGCAGAACAGATGCTCAGGTAAAACCCGCTTTAATAGGAACACCTTTACCCTTATGCATTCGTGCATCCTATCAGTCAATCACATAAAAAAAATCATGCAAATACAGGTCAAGCGATTCGGTTAATGTTCACATGAGAATTTATTTTTTTTTTTTGGAGGGGGGGAATCTCTGGGAATTTCACTGTGGCATGGTTGGTGATTCCAGAAGGGCTGGTTTGAGTTCTCCGGATCTCATGATTTTCACACATACACAAGACTATCTGAAGTTTATACATTGAATGGGGGGGGGCACACAAAAAACATTCAGTTCTGCAGGCAGAAATGTCTTGTTCATGAGATAGATCAGAGGAGAATGACCAGGCTTGCTCAAGAAGGCTGCATTAACTCAAATAACCACGCTATACGACTGTGATGAGCAGAAAAGCATTCCGGCACACACGACATGCCGAACCGTGAGGCTACAACCTCAGAACACCGCGCTGTATTTCACGTGTCAGCCAAGAACAGGAATCTGAGGCTACAGTGGGCTTGCCAAAATAGATCAAAAACATCACTTGGTGTTTTTTTTTTTTTTTTTTCCCCCCAAATCTCCAGCTGTACAGTTTCCAGTGGTAACCATGATGCCATTGATTATTTTCCTAGGGAGCACCAATACCAGCATTCCCCTGAACACTTACACTCAATGTCCCCTGGTGCTAGCTCATAAAAGGCGTGATAAGACAACGGCATGCTAGATGAGAAGATAAACACACTGAAGGCGATGTTGTGAAACAATGACCGATTAAAGGCTATTTTTCCCCCCGCTATCAGCTATACCATGCCACCACACAAAATACGGGGGGGGGGAGAACAGCGCTGCTGATTGGCTGACCGAGTGAAAGAGTTTCCGATAAGTGGCTTGTGATTGGACGGGAGACACTCACACATCCACAGGTAGTACATTATCTTAACCGTCTTCTGAAACTCCACCGGGATATCCACGGATATGTCATGATAGAAACACGGACCCACAGGGAACTTCTCAGGCAGCGGTGGCCAGTTGTTTTTCCTCCCTAAGAAAATGAGGAGAAAGCGAGAAAAAGGGGTGGGGGGGGGTGGGGGGGGTGGGGGACACAGTTTATTTAACCTTAAATATCTGTAAGTGAATTTTCTCCCTGATTGTCTCCGACCAAGCAGAAAAAAAAACAAAACAGAGACGTACAGCAACCGTCACAGTGTCGAGCAATTTAGACGAACCACTATAAGTCCGAAAAATGAAAGGACGTAACATTACCAATTATTTACAGCAATTCTTTTTTTTTTGTTGTTGTTTTTCCATTTAGTTCACGTAACATTATTCCGCATGAAAACAAATCGACCTCTCCCATCAAACCAATCGGAAGTAGGAATTATTAATAATGATTGGAAGAAGAAGAAGAAGAAAAACCACAATAAAGGGAGAACAACCACAAGCTATCAGTTATTTTGAAGAAATTGAAGACTCTGCAGATGAGACATGTGGCCAATATAGTTCACACCTCCAGATGCATTGAGTGACTGCATCTCTCGCTCTCTGCGGTCGAGCTCTGCAGCTTTCCTCTCCAACTCCTCCTGCCTCCTCATCAACTCGGCCTGGGCCCGTGCCTGATCCTGCAACACACGTTAAAATGCACCCTGTTACGAACCAGGTTGAACTGGCGACATACTAAACAAGGGGAAACCGGTCCCCACACACACACACACACACACACACTCTGTACCATCATAGAACATATTACTGTCGTGTATTATTGTGGCAGTGTGGTCCAGCGTCGGCTGTGGACAGAGAGGAGGCAGGTCTCACCTGCATGTAATTAGTGAGAGCTGATTTGTTTGCGTCTCTTTGTGTTTTCAGTACACCCCCGTAGAGGCCAGAGAGAGCGAGTGAGAGAGAGAAAGCCAACTAGCACCGAGCCGTGTGTGGGCGCATGCATGCGTGTGTGTGTGTATAAAATAAAACCGCTGAAAAGTGAAAGAGAATAAAGTGCCTTTTGAGTTGTTCCAAGCCTGCCTCCAGCTTCCTCATTCCCTCCCTGAGCTTGTCAAGGGTTAACACTGGTGCTGAAACCTGGGAAGTATTACAATTATGTTAATACATTATGTTTCATAAAACAGGTTTCCCATCCCATGTAGGGGGTTGAATCTATCACGTACTCGTCATCTCTCCTGGATTAAACCCAGCAGAATATATTACATACATCTAAGTTCATTATGCAAGCTGATCATGTTCCAGAAAAGAGTAGCAAGCGTATACAGGAACACTAAAATACTAGTCATGGATGATTTGGGTTTCATGTGGCCATCTATTTACACAACAACTGACGGAGCCCGATAAACCTATACACCGTGTACAAAATCCGCAGGAAAGTAACTGCGTAAATACCCGAGGAAGCACTGTTGGACTGCGAAAATGGAATATTTTCCTGTTGGTGAAATCCCTGCTAGCAACAACACACTGCTTCCTTCGGGCAGAGAGCAGACACTTGAGTGATGTAGAGCTGAAGTTGATACTGGAATGTTAAAAACATTATTGAATCACGGTGTAGGGTCTCCTTCAGGAAAGGGTGTGTGTGTGTGTACATTTACGTGGGCTGTGCCCCCTGCTGGGACGTACTAGCGCCTATCTGAGCGCCTCCACGGACTGATCTTAGTCGCAGTGCAGAAATATACCAGGAACACGATTTTTCTCGTTTACTCCAACACGCTGGCATTTTAGGAGAGGGGTTTCCTTACCCCCACATCGTTACGCTGCGTGACAACAAAATAGCAGCTTAACATCAAAGAAGCGCTCGGATTAACACACTTCCTTCCCCTGATTGGTTACTGGGTTTACAGTCCGTACGGGATGCAACAAAATTACTGACAGACAATTCAACAATAATAAGCACTATAATACTCTGCATCAAAATAATCCACACCTGGACGGTGTTACGCGACCTGACGTAACATTACTGTTACCATCACAAAGTGTTTTATTCCTCTAACACCACAGCAATTTCCCAGCCAATCATTACTTCTTTTTTTTTTTTTTAACGTATTAATTAATCTTTAGTTGCATAAATGTAATGTTGCATAATGTCTGCAAAACATATTCATGTTATCACTTCTGTTATAGCAGCTACAAGCAGTCGTTTCCTCACCAGCCCTTCATTTAAACATGCCATGACATGAGAAATCAAATTTTCCTCGATCTTTTTGATATACAAGTGGTCATTCTACTGTACTATTAAAAAGATTCGTAGCTTAATACGTCCTTCTCAGTACAAAAAGAGCATTTATTTAACCAAGCTCCAAAAACGGCCCGTTTGGACGCGGCGGGATTTGTGGCGTCACACTGGCGAATACATTTGCATATGACTGCCCCTACGGCAAGACAGCAACACCTACTTTTATATCATCGCACCGCTGGCCCCGCCCACTGTCGCTCAGTCGCTGAAAACGGTTCCGCACGTGTTGAAATTCCATTCATAAATGGAATGCTAGCCAATCATAGCGGTAGCTGGTTACATTGAAGTCTACAAGGTAAAGGACACAAAAACCAATTGTTTCAGTCAGAGGGTCAGAGAGGAAAAAGGTCATAAATTACTAAATTTCCGATGTTTTTTTTTTTTTTCGTTTTGTGCAAAAACGTTACTAATATTACAGTTACACCTCAGAGAAGATAATTTAAAAATTTTTTAAAATAACATCATGACCCCTTTAAACCTTTAAATTTAACATTTGAATTACTAAACAGTAAACACTACTCTCAGAGCTAGTGTTACAGAAAATAAATTAAACACCCTCTGACCAAACAGATTAAACAGTGCTGTGGCGTGATGTATTCTTCGTTCTTTTGCTAGTCGACACCAATCTTGAGAACGGAACAAAACAGAACTCATCTGGCGGCCAACGGAAAGAGGAAAGTTCTGGTTGCCTTTTGCCAAAAAGTTCTGGTACCAAAAGGTCCTACAGACAATTTGAAGGTTGTCGGTAGGTCACCTTAGGGATCAAAACTGCCCCCGTGACCTCCGTATGATTGGTCAAGTGATCTTTGCATAGGCCAATGCCTGGTCATGTTACTCCTCATGTGACCATGTGTTTTTTTGTTCTGTTCTACAGCTAAATCCTGGCTGGCACTATTTCTCCTCACACACATGCACACAAAATCCTAGTTCATTTTCCATCTCCAAAAAAATATAATGCTGAACTCGTATATACATAGTTACGCACGTTTCTAAATGTATTACACAAACGTTTAACAACGTTTGATTTAGAGTCCCGTTTTAGTTTTTGTCTATTATGTGTTATAAGTTGACTGTCACCTATTTTCGTAGCTCGTCATTGCTGTAAATGAGAATAAATGTGTTTCCAGAGATTTGAATAAATGAATAAATCCTCTTGGTCATCCCCCTTTTCAGGCAATGCTTAAATCCCCCCCTCTGGTCATGCTGAATTAAACATCCCACCGTATGTCCCCAACAGCTGAGGGGTGTACCATTTGCCGGTTTGTGGGGGGGTTGGGGTGATGTTCATACCACTCTGCATCGTGGGGAGAGAAAACATCCACACATTGTACATGTAAATAATTTATTACTTATACGAAGCGTCTCTTTTTTTTGGTACACTTTTCCACACGTTTCAAAATTTAAAAAAAAAAAAAAAAAAAAAAAAAAAAAAAAAAAAAAAAAAAGGTTGCAACCTGATTGTTTTCCAATGGGAAAGCAAACTTTCGAACGCCGAGACACGATAAACTGACTACACAGTCAAGTGTGTGAGAGTGTAAACAAACAGGAGACAAAGAGTCTCTTGTTATACTATACGCGGAAAAAGGATTCAGCACTGGTGGAGGTTTATCTTTGTTCCTTACTGAACAGTTAAAGCATTTATTTGTTTATAGCCAACTAGTGAAACAGGTTGGATTATCGCTGTAAATAATGTTAAAAAAACAAAACAAAAAAACAACACAGCTACAGAAACAAAGACCTGCCGAACAGCAGGCTTCATGATGCCCATTCCTCCTTTTCTCCCGCTCTCCTTGCTGTCACAGCTGTCTTCAAACACGCTCTCAATTTGTTATGAGCAAGGAGTACGCTGTCTTCGGAGACATGGTCTGACTGTGTGTGTGTGTGTGTGTGTGGACGTGTGTACCGTATGGATTAAAATGAACTTTTTAAAAATTCGTTCAAGGAAAACGAACCCTATTTTATTTCTAGCAAGCACAATTCTGCTACGGCGCATACATACGTACGTACAAACACTCACCGAACACTTTATTAAGTACACTATGCTAATCGTGGGTAGGGCCTCTCATTGCTCTTAAAACAGCCTCAATTCTTCATGGCATGGATTCCACAAGATGTTGGAAACATTCCTCTGAGATTCCGGCCCATGTTGACATGAAAGGGAAATGCTGCAAGTTTTTCGGCGGCAAAAACTGAACATGGTCTTCAAATAAACAGTGTTCTTTGTTAACGGTTTTCCCCAAGCTTCCTTTTCGCTAATCATGGTTTACGAACGCGCTGCCAGTGTTTTCGTTCGTTATTCTGGCGCAAATCTCATGTGTGGGTGGGGTTTAACAGCGATTCACTCTCAGTGGCTAGTGAGATTTGGACTGACAGCTCCGTGACCTGGAAGTAGAGACTTCAGTGGTGCGAATTTTGGAGAGCATTCTGGATGGTTGTATAGTGTTTGGAATTTGTAGTGGAAACAGTTTGTAGTGGATGGCTTACATCCTTAGTCAGTATATATATATATATATATATATATATATATATCTCAATATTTGAGGTTTGGATAGTCTCATACCAGTATTTTTTCGTGATGAGCTCTCGGGAGTGACGCGGAGCACCGTCGTCATCGTTTGAAGACCACGTTACATTGTTGCCACCTATTGAAGATGATGATTTATATCATTCCACACTAAATAGTTCTGCAGGAACTTGGCTAATCCTGAGCACTTAAACTGTTGTGTGTTGAACAAATGAGCTATTTTTATGAATCATTTGATGAACTGGTTTTGCTGGCATTTCGGTCAGATCTGACCAGCTTTGGAAATGAATACACCAGTCTCCTACACACCCACACAAACCTATAATCAGGGTTGCGGTTTTTACTGTTGGGCTACTGACCAATTTTTTTTTTTTTTTTTTTTAAAAAGGTTGTGGGTGGAAATACAAAGTCCACAGGTGATGTTTTTTTTCCAGGTTAGTTTAAAACTAGTTAGCAGCTCGGCTGGTAGCAAAGATCGTGTTTTAAAGCAAATAACTGAAATGAAATCTAAGCAATTTGTGCAAACATACTCTATGGGAATTTCTATTGTTCTGTATATACAGTGTCTACACTGGCATGTTGGCGATGTTGCCGATATTGCATATAAAAAAAAAAAAAAAGTGAAAAATCCAACTCCCTTTTCCAATGCTAGAATTTTTAAAGCTTGTTTAGGGGTTTTTGTGCAGTTTTTGAGATGTGGTAGTTGTGGAAATTTTGCTGAGACCTGGGAACATTGGCTATGATTCTCACAGCACCTGGCTGTATCCCAAGGGATGTACAAACCAGCAGCATGTGCAAGAAATGCAGTAAATACTTTTGCAAGGAACATGCCACTGCAAGTGGTGGGCAGTGGTGGTTTAGCAGCTTAACGGTTAACCCTCTCTGCTCCAGGGGCGCTGTACCACGGCTGACCCTGCGCTCTGACCCAAACTTCCTGGCATGCTGGGCTATGCGAAGAAAATAATTTCACAGTGCCGTAATGTGTGTGTGAACAATAAAGACTCGTTATCATTATGAACACACAAATGGGACTAACTGAACCTGCTACGCAGTTTACTTGATTACATTATAACTTAATTACATTTGTAGTACTTAAAAATAAAACAAAAAAACAAAACAAAACGAGCATCTTGACTAAATTTTGACACAGCCTATCAGTCTTTTATAAATCACTCAACATGGTTTTCCTCCGGTCTCTAGTTTACAATAGCCCAAATATAATAAACAGTGCTTTTTTTTTTTTTTTTTTTACTTAAAAGTAAGTGAGGCTTATTCAGGATAAATTCCATAAAGGAATGTAAATTTTGTGATCATGGCTAGGAATATAACTGCTTAAAAGGTATTTAAAAAGGGTGATTAAAATGCAACAATAGGTGATTATAAAATGTTTTTAAAATATTTAAATGAACAGTTTTAAGGGGTCGGGCCAAATAAATTTTGTGCCCACTGGGGATAAAGCTAATTCAGCAGAGGCAGTGGTGGCTTAGCGGTTAAGGCTCTGGGTTACTGATCGGAAGGTCGGGGGTTCAAGCCCCGGCGCTGCCACTGTTGGGCCCTTGAGCAACGCCCTTAACCCTCTCTGCTCCAGGGGTGACCCTGCGCTCTGACCCCAGCTTCCTGGGCATGCTGGGGAGAAAATAACTTCACTGTGCTGTGAAAAGACTCATTATCATATTATATATATAGACCGTTAATTATGAACATTGAAATTTGCCATTTATATTGACTAAACAAACTCGCATTGTTTCTCAAATCGTCTATCTATACTATTATACTATTACAGATTCTATATTAAGAACTAACGTTAAACAGTTTCTCTAATACAGTTAGTGTTTGAATTTTTAAACAATTCCTCACGTAGCCTTTTAAAAGGTCTGTTTTGCATCCAGTCTTTTTCTAGATTTTGAATATAAGGTCAGCTCGTGAAGGCAATCATGACAACTCCGGAACGTTTTCAAGAGAAACAGAGCTTGTCTGTAGTGTTTAACATCGCTGAAATCGGGCGTATTATACAGTTTGACTTGGAAACCTGACGGACAGGGATGTTTCGGCTCTGACTTGCCATATATCACTGCGGTGGTTTGGCCAAAAAGTTTGGGAACCCGTACCATATATTAGGGACGTGAGGTATTGATGGCTGCAGCGACGGCTACTGAAAATAAACACGAGACATGTTTCACAAAGCACAAATCAGACAGCCTGCTTTCTGCTGCCATAGCTTCTCCGTCTACTTAAACCCCAGTTTAACGTATTTGGAACCATGCAAGGTTTAAGCAAGTCGATATTTTACGGTGTTTTCTACTATAACTATATAATGACCATAATCTTTCAATGGAAACAAAGCATATAGATTTCAAAGACATTGGCCAACTGATGCAAAACTAAACCTGAGGTTATAAGTAATGCTGTAAGAGTGGAAAAATCCCACTTGAGATCAAACGCATAAAGCAGCTGGATGTTGGAACACAAGGTGAAATTGTTGCTTCGGGAGTTTGATTTCCTTGGCTATGGCATTAATGATTTATCTCCAGTCACCGTAGCCGCACTTACAACGGTCCCTATTGCTGGTGGAATGAGAATAGGTGTGCGTGTACCTGTGTTTGCTGCGGCGGTGAATAAGCCGGTGGCTCCTCCGTGGGCTTCATGATGGCTGGCTGTGTGTTCGCAGTGGGCGGGACCTTGGGACCCGAGCCGGGCGGAGCCTAACACAACAAAATTAAATATTAATACCGTACAGTAGGGTATTTTTTTCCAAATTTGAAAGAAAGTGTCATGATTTGATAAAATTAAGCAAAGTTACTTGTTTTGCATCTGTAAATGGATTGTACTCCTCCAGACCTGGTGGCGCATTCCGTGTTACTTGTGTCACTGAGGGATCCTAAAAAAAAAGATACAGAAAACACAGAAGTTCAACTTTAAACAAGGATAACGCGGACCCTGTATAACCTCTGTGTAGTTCTGTTTAAGGAATTATTTGAGCTGCATTTGACATTTTTAAAAAGGTGTTATTTGCAGGATTTTTCAGCTGATTTATTACTTGGGTTGGGTGGGGGGGGGGGCACGCTGGCTTAGTGGTTAGAACGCTTGCCTCCAGGGTTGGGGATTCGAATCCTGCCTCCCCACTTTGTGCACGGTTTCCTCCACCAGTCCAAAGACATGTGCTGTAGGCTGAGTGGCATTTCCAAATTGTCTTTAGTGTGTGAATGTGTGTGCGATTGTGCCCTGTGATGGGTTGGCCCCCCCATACAGGGTGTCCCCTGCTTTGTGCCCTGAATTCCCTTGGAAAGGGTCCAGGCACCCCTGCGACCCTGTGTAGGATAAGCGGTACAGAAAATGAATGGATGGATATTTATTACTTCATTATATTACACACTGCATTGTGAACACATCCATAAGTGCACACCAGAGTCAGTCGTTATAGGTCATCACAAAACATAGCTGGTGTTTTGATGACAGCAGTGGAGAGGGTTAACTGGTTGCGCCAAAATCTTCCCTGTTCAATCACATCAACACTTAAATAGAACTTTTTCAACAGCATGAAGTTGGTTAAAAGTCTTACTCACTAACACACTATGCCAAAATTGAAAGAAATCCCAGAAATGATGAGGAAGAAGGTGATTGAAATACATCAGTCTGGGAAGGGTTACAAAGCTATTTC
>JANDJT010000081.1:1799574-1814244 GCA_024331685.1 Stegophilus panzeri
TACTGCAGAACGCAGGGGCCTTCCGCCTTCTTCATCTTAGCACGCCTTATTCGCTGTTGTGCCAAAGGATCTGGAGATATCAGAAGTAGCAAATGCCTCAACAGACGAGTGTGACTGTATACTGCGCTACAGAAATCTCAAGTTGTAAACGTTGTCCTGCCAACGTTTTTGAGAGTTTTACGCAGACACTGGGAGACACCACGGCTGTTGCTTGGTAATCAGTCCATAAATTTATCACACAAACCCTTCAAACAGCTGTTGGCAATATGAGTCACTGGGTGCATCTTAAATGATGTACTTCTATAGTGCACGAGGTAGTCTTTGTGCCGGTAATGTGCTCAGAGCGGGAAACACAACAACCGGTATTAATGCCTAGATTATGTATCACAGGAAGACAATGGAAGTCTGGACACTTTTCATACTCGATGACGTGGCAGGAAGCTTAGTAACTAGACGATACACAAAGCAAGACAGCCACGCAAAATTTCGCATGGACTATACGATCTGAAAAATTTCCCGTCTTTCCTACAGAGCAAGGTTCGACTACAGTTATGATGCTCCAGTTTCACAAAGTTCGTTCGTTCGTTCATTCATTCAAACGTGACTGAATGGCAACCCCAGCTACCTCAGAATACTTAAATACTCAGGAGTGCTTTTGTTTCGTTTCGAATCGGCACTTCACGTGACCACTTCTGACTCAAACCAGTCGTCGATTTTAAGCTCGAGGCGGAAAGATAAATGCATACTTCTCCGTCTTTAAAAAACGTCGTCAACTTTTCCCCACCCCCATACAAGCCAACGTTATCGTCACTTCACTAAGCAGACCGGAAAAGGAAAAACGAAATCCATGTAAATTCTTCTCTTTCTGACTAAACGTCTCTACCCATATAGATATCCTCAGGTCTGATGAGCTTCCTTCAGCTAAATCGTTGACATAAGTGCATGCGAGTAGATAAACAACAACAACAGAGGATGTGCTACACAGACCGCAGTCGAATGCAAAGTCGAGTACGTTGAATGACTCTGCTACGGTATTTTATTTTATTTTTTTTCAGTTCAGTCTGCTAAAATATTTTAGCTTGGTCCACATCTGGACCGCCGTACAGTTGTTCTGAAGCTATTCATTACACAGTCCAAAATGCTTGATTTTGCTGCGGCTTTTTTCAAAACCTGCAAAGCACTTTGCGCTTTTTTTTTTTCTTTTTTTTCCCTGAAAACTACGTGAATTGGCGAAATTGCGATTGCACGAAATTGTTTTGCACGGTCGTTCACGGTGACGTCTGTTGGTAAATGAGACCTTTTAGCTGTACTCATGTTCGATACAGATGAATCGAACAGTTGTGATGACAAAACAATCAATGACTGCGTTTACATGGACAGCAGTAATCTAATTATTGACCTTATTCTGAGTAAGACGTATATCGGGTTAATATCGGATTATTATTGTCCGTGTAAACGTACTGGGTGTGTGTCAGACGCACCAGATAGGTCTCGTGAATAGTACAGCGTAAATATACATCGCCAAAAAGCACAATTTCAAACAGAATGCCTGCTATAAAGATCAACGCTCCATGAAATCACATATCACACCACACAAATTTGGATTTGTATGGATATCTATCTTTATCATGTGAGAGCATGCAGGATTTTCCAAACCAGTCTGCAGGATTCATCTGAAAATGACTCGAGTAAAACTGCACAATGTAGGAAAAGCCTGTCAGGTCAGTGTAAGAGCAGTACAACGAATCCTACTCTAAAGCTTTCTGATTGCACCATCAGGACATGACAGGTGACCACGGCCTTAACTGGCTACCTCGATTTCAAGCAAATATACAGTCAAATTAAAGTATTGGGATATATTACCCAGGTTCTAATAGCAAAATAAACCAATCAGAGGGCATGTACAGCGGTCACAGCCCTTTGAGTAGACACCTGAACCGACTTGGCTGCTCCTTCTCAGTAAACATAATCAGCAAAGCTCAGGAACACAGGGTTCAGTCTCAAACGGCTGTCCATCTGGCGTCTTTGTGCACTACCCTGAACGAAGGAACCGGTCTTTTATACAGACTATGTAGTGCACTTACGGAGCTTACACAGCGCCTTTTGGGACTCAGCCTGCGAATACGTTTCTGCTAACGATCCGATTTTAGTCAAAGTCGGAAAGGACAAAATAAAACATAATTTTAACTGAATCTCGTTCAGATAACGCAGTACGTATGACGTAACGACAAGCGCCATGTCTTTATATCTTTATTAACTACAACATCTATTTAAATAACCAATAAGAGCTTGTTTACATGGATAACGCTGGGTAATATTAAGGGGATTTTTCAACAGACCTAGTAGAAGTCATAACCGTTATGAAATAAATACATGTTTATTAGAAGGAATATATGACCAAGAGCACGTTTAAATTATTTGATATAAATAAAATAAACGCATATATTGACAGTGAGTACACTTGCTTAGCAGGGCAGGGTGCGTTAGCTTTAGCTAGCTAGTTAGCTAGCCGTCTGTCTAACTAACTGACTGATAACGGTGAAGGGAAACGGCTTGATTTTGCTCTTTACCTGAAAAGGGTTGCTGAAATCCGGATCCGCGAAAGGGTTGCTGTCGAAATCCGACATTTTATCAATGAACTGTCTTCACGCTACAAGAACAATAAAACCTGAACAAAAAAAACCACACTAATGTGAACCTCTCCTGCACAGCAGCAGTGGCGGCGGCGGGGGCAGCTAAGGCTTTCCACTGATCTGCAGCTGCAAAATGGCAGGACCGGAAGTGACGTGTGCGTGCGGTTTGTCTAACTGATTACTTCAGCGTTTTCGTGGCGTTTATTATTATTATTATTATTATTATTATTATTATTATTATTACAGTAATTATAATGCACTTGTTATCATCACATATTTGGAAATTATATTTTTATTTTACTGTCTATTGTGTAAAATAGTCGAAATTTTTAATTAATACATTGGAAATATAACGTTCCAATCATTTAATGGTTCAATTTATGTTTTTTATGGATCAATTTTCCCATTCTCAGTATATTCTTTGAAAAGATACTTAGTAAAACGTTTAAATGAATCGCCAGTTATATGTGGGCATTTCGCAAGAAAACCATATCTAAGTGTAAAATGTCAGTGCTGCCACCTAGAGCCTAAAATCGGCATTTTAACGGTTAAATAAATTATTAGGATTCCTCTGTCAGGAAGAAACCTATATTCATTGTTAGTAATCTTCTTATTCTTATTCTTATTCTGCTACTTCTTATTACTTATTCTTATTTTTTAATTATTATTATTATTATCTCCCTAAAGTGCCCCATAACTCAAGATCTGAATGGTGGTAAGTTTTGGAATTTGGCACATCGATACTACAGGCCACAAGTAACTGCCACACCACAAATGGCCCACATGAGCCCATAGGTGGTGCTACAGGTCACGCCCAAAGTCTATGTGATTTTCCCTCTGCCCCATAAATCCAAAATGTGTGAAAATTGGTTTACATGTCTTATTTCTCATGGGCAACAAAAAAGCCATTGGAATCCATAAAATCCGCCATGATAGATTTTCCAGTACATTGAAAATTTGTCGAAAACGTCAAAAATCTTCTCATGAACCGTAGGTCCGATTGACTTGAACTTTGTACATATGTACTAATGTATATTATTTTGCCATAGTAACTGACGTTCGAATCATATTAGCTTGCTTTGGAGAACCTAAACGAAAGAAAATTAGCTCGTTGAATTAAGCCTGATTTAACTTATCCTCCTGTTGTTTTTATTAGGTGAAAGTTGACAGGTGTCGAAGTCCATTTTGGTAACTATTTCAGTATCTGTAAACAGTATTGTGTGACTGATATTCACCATTACACTAACGTTTTAATGACAAACTGACGCACAAAGAGATAATTTGGTATGAAAGGAGACAACGTTGATTTTTGGGGGTGGTTTTTTTTTTTTTTTGCGCAATAATTTTACAAACCCAAAGCAGCTCTGAATTTTGCAGGACCTCGAGCTATTACAACGGGCCCTCGCAAAACCACGCGATATCATACGATATCTCCAAACTAGCCCGGTATCTCGTAGCAACCAGTCGAATGGGAAGATTTCACTGTGAGTATCGAGGGTCGCTTTAAACCGCGTTGTCTCTTTGTTGGATTCACAGTAGAAAGAAAATGCGGCTAAGATGGATCTTAGTCCTTTGCGCAGGATGGAGTTTAATGATCATGAAGGCGGAAGCGATAGAGCCAATCTCGACCAGCCTGGCTGTTGGCATTGCAGCCGCTATAACCGGGTTTCTAGCCCGCTATCCAAATATTCTGTACCACTTTCAGGAGTGCTGCAGACCCGAGTGGATCTCCTACAATAAAACAGGTGTGTAAGTTATCGGTCTAGTATGGGCACTTTGTTTATGTATGTGCAGGAAGTTGTCTAGTATGACATCCTTGTTTTGGATGCCATAACTGCAAGTTTAAAAAATATATATATATATATATTTATTTTTTTGCCTGATATCATGACACATATTTTTTTTTTTTAAATATATATATATATATATATATGGGGTTTTTTTATTCGCAAAGACGTATTCAAGATATACATTTATCCGCTGTGATTAGGGAAAAGACATGTTAAGAATAACGTGTTGTTGTTTTGTTTTTTTACAAGCCGTTTTTGTACTCCGTTGTATCGTGAGATCCAAGCCTTGTCATAATTGAATATTTATTTAACAATTGTCCATTTAATTAATTCATCCACATTTATTAATTCGTTCTTTTGCTCAGCTCTCTCTGTGTGTCGCAGGAAAATCGCGTCACTGGCCGGTGGGAGTTGTGTCGCATGAAAATGACGTGCTTGCGCGGCTACGCGGAACTATTGGCTGTAGTTGGAGCCAGTTCACGTTTCAAGCTGATTCCGTTTACAAAACAGTCTTTATCTATGACTTGATTTAAAATGAAAATAACGGCCTCGTCGGTGTTGCACTTTATGTTGATAACGAGTGTTATTGTACATGCTTTTGAACCTATAACTACAACCCTTGTGGCAGGAGCCGGCATGGCCGCTTTGGGAAACCAGTTGTACAATTATATATTTGAGACTTGTAATCAACATTGGATCGGTTTCAACGCGACTGGTAAGCACAAACGAGCCAAACAGATCATGTAGTTTGATAATTGTGTGTATAAACATTATTATGGGTGGTTTTCCGGTTGACTATCTTTAGCAATTTTTTTTTTAATTTTTTTTTTTTTTTTACTGTATAGTGTAGTTTCTGTTTTGATTTCCGTATCGGTTTCCAATCTAGAAACTAATCAGGACAATACCTAAACTTCTATTCAATTTGTGCTTCATCTATATGCTTGATTTGCTCCTGATCTGGACATTAAATGTTATTTTTGTTAGACTATAGTGAGTAAAGGATGGATGTGAATGAAAGAGTGCATACTAACAAGTCAAAAGGTTTTCATGTGTTGGTCATTGTTTGATTTCCTTAATCGTGGGACAAAATATGAAGGAATATCTGATTTGACTGTTTACGTTGGAGTCGGTGTTTGAAGAATATATTTCCTGTTGTTCATCTTGTCCAGGTTTTCTGCTTAGTGCACTGTAGATGATTGAGATCAGCTCCAGTCTTGGTGTGTTTGGAGTCTGGTACATTTGACTGATTTCTCTACTGATACTGTATTTTATACCACAGCCGACTGGGCAAAAGGTGTTGATTCATTTTCTATAACAGCAGCTCTGCCACTAAACTCTGGTTTATACAGGTTTGTGGCATTGTTTATTAATCATCGTCATTTCAATTCAATCAGATCAACTTTTTTTTTTATTATTATTATTATTATTATTATTATTATTATATCAGCGCTCCCTGTCAAGCTTTATTCCTTACTTAAAAGTTACAAATTAGTCCAGTTTGGTGCGTATGTTAAAGTAGGCAGATCAGTAAACTATACTCAAATCTGGCCCTCTAGGTCTGGTGTTTGTCATCCTTGACATAGAGTATAGAACAATTTTCTTTTCACAAATCATTTACTTAGTACACACATAAGGTGAGTACATAAGGGTTAGGGTTAGGATGAATCTTAGCTGAATCTTGAATAGCTTCTTATAGGATGTACAGTACATTCCATTGGGTGTAGCAGCCTGCAGCCATATTTCATACATTATCCAGTCCATTTGGAACTTATCTACTGTTCATCATCATCATCATCATCATCATCATCTACACATATAGTGTGTTGTTGCGTAATGGCCCATAATTCTCTTGTTTTAAGGTCTTGAAGTGGATCTGCAGAGCAAGCTGATTGGCCAGCATGTAGCATCCCGTGTCATCCTCAAAGCTGTGACTGGCTTCATGAACAACGAAGACCCGAAGAAGCCCCTTGTCCTCTCGCTGCATGGCTGGACTGGCACAGGCAAAAACTTTGTCAGTCAGCTAATTGCCAAAAACATTTACCAGCGTGGAATGACGAGCGGATTTGTGCACTTGTTCACTGCCACGGCACACTTCCCACATGAAACGGAGCTGGAATCGTACAAGGTACTCCACAAGTTCAACCCTTTAAACCTGACAAATAACACTTAAATCTGTAACCGTACCAAAAATGTTTTTTGGCATCGTCCAACTTTATGTGCTTGGCACAATCTCTCCGATAAACATGGGAAAACTAACTTCAAAATAAATGTTCAATGGATTTTTGAGTTTGCCAGTTTATTAGATAGACGTATATAGTGTCTAAATGCGTCCTTTGGCATTTAGAACATTAAGAATTGTAAGAACCAGGGCATAGTAACACACACACACACACAAACAATCATGTCAGTGTCATGGCTTTGCTGAGAGCAGTTCACCACCCAAAATAATATACACAGATTAGCCATAATATTAAAACCACTGACAGGCGACGTGAACAACATTGATTATCTTGTTACAATGGCTATATTGGGATATATTTGGCAGAAAGTGAACAGTCAATTCTGTTTTGTTGGAAGCAGGGAAAATGGTCAAGCGTAAGGATCTGAACGACTTTGACAAGGGCTGAATTGTGATTGCTAGACGACTGGGTCAGAGCATCTCCAAAACATCAGGTGTTGTGGGATGTTCCCAGTATGCAGTGGTTAATACCTACCAAAAGTAGTCCAAGGAAGGACAACCGATGAATCAGCGACAGGGTCATGGGTGCCAAAGGCTCACTGATGCATGTTGGGAGCGAAGGCTAGCCCGTCTGTGCCAATGCTGACCCCTGTCCCACACCGAAAGCACCTACAATGGGCACGTGAGCATCAGAACCGGACCATGGAGCAACAGAAGAAGGTGGCCTGTCAGTGGTCTCTTTCAGCAGGATAATGCGCCCTGCCACACTACAAAAACTGTTCAGGAACGGTTTGAGAAACATGACGAAGTGTTCAAGTTTAAATTCCCCAGATCAGATTTACGCAAATCCTTTACGTAAACGTCTTGGTGCACACCTTCAGAGGTCTTGTAGAGTTCATGCCTCGGCTGTCTGAGCTGTTTTGGCGGCACAAGGAAGACCTACACAATATTAGGCAGGTGGTTTTAATGTTCTGGCTGATCTGTGTATGTTTGGTTGGTATACGGAGTACAGGGGTGCTGACAAATTGTGTGTAGCAACAGATCAGTAACAGTATCCGTGCTTCTCCACTAAACAGCATGGCGTGCCACATACTGGCAATAATGTGTGAGAATATCGAGAACCCAAGGCTGTTATCTCCGCATGAGTACATGTGTCACTTTCCCATTAAAAAACTTTACCTGTGAATGTAGGAGGAGTTTCTCTGACAGTTATCACGTGGTGACTCGATGGAAATGAGTCCTACTTGAAATTCAAATAAAGGAAATTTGAAACATATATTACAGGTATACAGGTATATCTCATTTTAATGTCAAAATGCTTTTAGTGCTTTTGTTCAATTCAATTCAATGTTATTTGTATAATGCTTTTAACAATGGACATTGTCTCAAAGTAATGTTTACCTGCATGTTTACCTGCCATTTATATTACTGCCTTCCAAATGAGACACGGGCTGTACTTAGGGAATAGAATGCCTACTACTGTTGACTACTGCAGACTAATGTTTCTACTTCTTGTCACGTGTGTGTGTGTGTGTGTGTGTAGTCCCAACTGCAGCACTGGATAAAGGGCAATGTGTCCGCCTGCCCTCGCTCCATGTTCATATTCGACGAGATGGATAAGATGCACCCGGGCCTGATCGACAGCATCAAGCCCTACTTAGATTTTTACGAAACTCTAGACGGAGTCTCCTACCGCAAGGCCATCTTCATCTTTCTAAGGTCTCTAACGTCATCATCGTGTAGAAGAAATGATTTACTTTTGTTAGGTCACAAAGGCTGGTGCTCATGCCATGCTAATTACATTGACATTTATTCGTTTAGCGGACGCGTTTATCCAAAGCGACTTACAGATGAGAAAATACAAGCAAAGCGATATATCAAGCGGAGAACAGTACAAGTAGTGCTACTGTACAAGATTTATAATTGAGTTCTAGAGAAGCAAAATGCACAGAGTAGAGGTGTAAGAGCCAGTGTAATTTATTTTATTTATTAATTTATTTTAAATAATGTTGGGGTTGGTATTTTAGGGGTTGGTTAGGTGTTCACGGAAGAGGTGGGTCTTTAGCTGTTTTTTGAAGATGGTGAGAGATTCTGCGGTCCGGATTGAGGTTGGAAGTTCATTCCACCACTGAGGAACGGTTAGTGTGAAGGTTCTGGAAAGGGATCTTGAGCCACACTGAGTAGGCGCTACTAAGCGTCGGTCGTTAACCGATCGCAGATTCCGTTAGGGAACGTAAGCCTTCAGGAGAGTGTTGAGGTAGGGTCTGTCCCAGACAAAGTCTTTTACGTGAGCATCAAGGCCTTGAGTTTGATACGGGCGGCTACAGGAAGCCAGTGGACGGAGATGTGGACAGTGGTGGCTCCGTGGTTAAGACAGTTGACTCCTTATTGGAAGGTCGTGAGTTCAATTCCCAGCACTACCAACCTACCACTGTTGGGCCCTTGAGCAAAGCCCTTAACCCTCAACTGCTCAGTTGTATAAAATGAGATAAAAAAAAAAAAACCTGTAAGTCGCTCTGGATAAGGGTGTCTGTCAAATTCCGTAAATGTAAATGTAATGTAAGATGAAGAGGGGTGTGGCATGGGTCCTTTTGGGCTGGTTGAAGACGAGGCGTGCTAATGTTAATGCTATTACAAGTGCTGTAACACATTTTTAAATAAACAAGACGTTTTAGCAAGACACTTTAATATAATGTTGTTCAGACAGTATGAGTTTTGATGGGATTTTTTTCTTTTTCTTCTTCCTTTTAGTATTAAGCAATCGAGGCATCACAAACGATGCCATAAACAACGTTTAAGCAGTATCTTTAATAGAGAGCACGAGGGAGTCTGACCTGCACAATAACACCATAAATTGTTTTATCAGGTTACTTGTAATGTAGGAACACGGTGGCGCTCCTCTTCTCGCTTTTGTCCTTATTTGTAAAATACGTTCAGATTTCATGTTTGTTATTTAGCATGAAAACACGTCATACAGTATCTCACGTTATCAGATTTTGCTATCAGAGTATTGTTTTGAGTACATTATTGGTCAAATACCAATATCAGTATAACTACATCCCTATGTATTACCCATCAGATTATGAATTGTTCAATAAAATGACTTTTATTTATTTATTTATTTATTTATTTATTTATTTATTTAAAATAAAAATTAATTGTAAAAATGAACTGTCCTCAGCAACACGTATGCAAATGGCGTAGGTTTAACGTCCCCTGTATATTTGTGTCTCTACTCCATAGTAACGCCGGAGGTGAAAACATCGTGCAGGTGGCGCTGGATTTTTGGAAAGCAGGAAGGGATCGAGAAGAGATTGAGCTGAAACATTTGGAGACGGCGCTGTCCCTGTCCGTTTTTAACAACAAGAATAGTACGTAGTGCAGGTTTCCTGAGCAACTTAACAGAAAAGCGTTCGTTCTGTCTTGTGAATCTTGATGAAGCCGTAATCATCCACGGCCAGGAGTCCACGGGAGCAAAACTGGCTGTGCTAGTCTGAAAAGTTGGCTAGGAAGCGTGTGCTAGCATGCACCCTCTGGCAAAAGGTCAAATAGGATGAAAATGTGGTACAAAGGGGAACAGTATAGTTCTTTTCAATAACCTTGAAATCTCACCATGTTCCATAGTATTTCAAACTCTAGGTTTAGTTGCCATGTGTGAGCTTGCACGGTATTTTTACTACCACTGAAATGTATTTAGCATACATAGCCATATTGCGATTGCGATTGCGTCAGTGAAAGCAGTTCACCACGATTCTTTTGCTAGCGAGCGTGCTGGCTATGTTTGTTGGTTAGCTTTTTTAACGGACTGTTAACTTTACGAGAGGATCGATTTAAATACGTTATAATTATAGGTGGATGTTAGGTGATTAACATATGAAAGTGGCGTAATAAGCCAAAACTATTTTTTTTTTTATAAGTTTGTTTGAGAGGAACTAGGCTTTAGGAGGAGCAATAAATATTAAAGAACATGACATTTTCCCTGTTTCTGTTTTTCTAGGTGGTTTTTGGCACACTAGTCTAATAGACAAGAACATGGTGGACTTCTTTGTGCCATTCCTCCCCCTGGAGTACAAACACGTGGTGCAGTGCGGCCGAGCCGAGATGATCAGCAAGGGCCTGGAACCCAACGAGGAAGCTGTGGAGCAAATGGCGCGTGACATGAACTATTTCCCACGCAACGAGCGCGTCTTTTCCATGCAGGGCTGCAAGGTTATCTCCAGCAGGCTGGACTTCTACATCTAAACCGAAAGGGAACTCAACGCTGTGTGTACGTTCTCTGAAGAACCGAGGCGGTTTGAGAGGGAACCGTATCCGCAGTATCCAGAGAGGATACTCGCTTCATAAAATCCACCTGAACACTACTCTGATGTCACTCATCACGTGTATGAGGAGGAAGCAGTATTTTTTTTTTATTGATTGAAATGGTTTCTATTACTTCTGTTTTTAACATGAATTAATGAGAAATGATGCAGGCTTGACTCCTTGTTTTTGTAAGGAGGATTCAGGTCTCGTTATTGATTTGGTGGCGGCATGAATGTGTTGAATCTTAAACGGTCATTTTTCATGACCTTCTTTTGTGCATTGTCATGCACTCGTAATGAACAAAATACTTTTGTTTGGCGTAATTTTATTTTATTTTTTTTTTTAATGTGTGTAAACAGGAAGAACAATTTAATGTCAAAATCCTATATGAGCTGCCAATTACACCCTTTTGTCACAATCATTTGAGAAATGTTTTCGTATTTTTTTTTTTGCCATTGGTGTCCAGCTGACTGAATCGTTACGTTAGAGATTTTAAAATCTATTTCCCATTAAATTCCTATGAAACCACAGCAACCAGGAAGAAGCAATCCTACCAACAAAGCGCTGTTTTCCAGACATCACTTCGGGAAATGTTTACGCATTGATGTGTTAACACTCACAGTTCTTCCACTTTATAATTATTATAATTATAATCATGCTTCATGTTCCACATAACAGAGGTGTCTTTCCAGGGAAGGAAATGGCCTGAAGATATGTATATGAATGTTTTTGTTGGTCTCAGTGATGGTTTAATGATCCACACTTTTGGTCTCGATGTGTTCTGTTCATTTGCAGTTGCCCTGTGTCAAAAACTTCTCACAAATCATTCCACACTGATTACTTTCACTAAACCTGATAAACTTGATCTTATTCTTATTGGCGTTCATGAACTCTATCTCGTCTTACGATTTACTGGTTGACTCCTTGCTGCCATATTAGGGACCACTTCACGGTAACTAGAACTGCTTTATGCTAGTCGGAGTTGCGTCCCAGCCCCTCACAGGGCACCATAGACCGCCAACGTTTGCGTACATACTCACACCTAGGTTATAATTTAGCGGATCCACCTACTACATACAACCAACAGGGCCACGAGAATCTCCCGGGTACCTTCTAGTGTGCCCGCACGCCGAGCTTTTCCAATAAAGTCAAAAAGTGGTGAATGACAGTATTTGCAATAAGCAAATTTTACTTGGCATTTTAACCGGGGTGTGTAGACTTTTTATATCCACTGTATCAGTATATACAGATACTGTATATACATTTCTAGTGTTTCATTGCTTATTTTGACTTCTGAATTACAGTATTCTACAATGTCAGGTCATAGCTTTGAACAGATGTATGAATCCCACAAGGTAGAACTTTTATTTGCAAAGATCTTTAATACAATCCACGTGTTCCTCTGCATGAGCATAGCCCAGTTTAGTGTTTTCCATATTCTAACACCACTGGTAAGAAGAGCTGCTCAGTTGAAACAGTTGTTAGATCAGGAAAAAGTCACTAATTTGGTTTAGTTTCCGTCCAGGACTGCAGCCCAGACTCTTTTGTTAGCGAGTCAGGTGGAACTTCCTGCCATATCCTCCTGCGTTTTAGAGAAAATGTCAACAATTCAATGCCATTGTGGTCCAAAGCTGCACGTACAGGGCACAGTTCATTAATTCCATTACACCAACAGCACAGCGTTAATGCAGCCATCGTTTTCAGGGTTATTGGTCACCTGTGCATATTTACCTGCAAAAGAAACCGTGAGAAATATTACAAAACACATGAATAGTATGATATTCTATTATAATTTCATCAGAATAAAGAAACTTTCTACCATAAACTAGGGCCACAGATAAATAATTCCCTGTTTGAAACACTATCCTGAATATTCTATACGGGAAAAGATGTTTATTATACAAATAGAATACAAATCACCTAAAAAGCTCTTCTGTGGGATGCTACCTCATTAAATATAAATACAGAAGATTATATGATTTCACGTATAAATAGGTTTTGTTTTCTAGCTAAATTTTGGGCATGATTTCAACTAGACTTTTCTGTGTGTATAAAATAAAATAAAATAATGTAATATATATTAATAAATAAATAAAACAAAAATCACTCACCCCAGATGACCTTGCCACCCTGTGTGACCAGACCGAGCTCACTGATGTTGACCTCGATGACCGTTCCCTTGGTGATGACCCCAAGTGTGGTGTAGAGGGGAGAGGAGGGGTTCTTCTTCACACCCAGGATGGGCAGACAGAATGTAGCCTTCAGCTCTGGGTGAGTTACGTGTGCCTTCTTAAACCTTAGACCCTGTGAGAAGACGGAAACAGAACAGCAGAAGTAGGCTGAGAAAAATCTTAGCAGTGATGCACGATAACATTCAAATAAAGTTAGGGTTAAAATTTAACATTGCCGATAATTATACTATTATTATAACTAACTCAAACTAGCCAAAAGATCAAAAGTATAACTCTACACAACTATGTGCATGTGTGTGTCTTACCATTGGCCTGATGAAGCGCTCGTATTTTGGTGGTTTGCGTGTAAAGCCATCTCCAACAAAGCACACTTTGGTCACCATTCTCTTCCAGGCTTTCTTTTGCCTCTTTCCGGTGCGGATCACCTTCAGAACCTCCGTCTCACCCTGAGCACGCACTTTGGGAAGAGGGACCTCCCACTTTCCCTACAAACAAACAACACAAAAATGTTGTCGTGAACAGACCACACACTGCAAAAACAAAACTATAACAACAGCAACACTGAACCCAAGAGATAAACTCATTGTATGATTTTTATCCCAGTGTATCCTGAATATTCATTTTGGTAAAAAAAAATAATAAAAATTCATTCTGGTGCATAACATGTTCTCAGTACCCCACTGCTTTCTCCCATTTTCACCCCTTTAAAACACTGGCCTGTTTTAACCATGTCTTTCTAGACAACAAACATAAGGAGCATGCTGTTTTATCTATACCAGTGCAGCACAACATAACTATTTCAGCTATACGCATCTCAGCATACTGCCTTACTACTTACTACAATCCCACCTAATTAAACCGACTGACAGACCCTGATTGGACAGTGTGTCATTTTACAACACGTGATTGGACAGAACTTACAGCTTTCTCCTTCCTCTTTTGTTTGATCATGTTAGACAGAACTTTGGCACGAGACTGGCCCTCTCTGTCCAGCAGATAAGCTGGAACTGCTCCTTCTGGTGTCTTGTCATCATCTTTCTGTTTGGTTCTTCTTTGTTGGTGCATCTTAATTCTGCAGGCAAAACATAACGCAATTTTTTTTTTTTTTTTTTAAACTTAGCGAATATTATCTTCTACAGAAGGGAAAAACAGTGGAAAGCTGGGAGTGAATAATAAAACATCTGCTTATAGTGAGATTTGTTCCTGAACAAATAGTTAATATTAAACTCCTAATTACTGAACTACTGACAAGAAAATGTGAAAAGAATGAGTCATGGCTGTATGGGCTGTCTCACTCAAAACCTGCCAGTGATTCATTTCACTCAGAGCATCTTATCTCAGGGAGGACCCACGGCACTCTTCGCAGCCTAGAATTAATGTTTTATACTAAATATAAAGTTATTTATGTTCAGGATTTAGGCTATTTTATAGAAACGCGCCATTACAACAATAATTCAAATGCAGACGAGCCTTGATTTATAGACTTCTAAGAAACTGTAGCTACCGCAAACAGCTAAATTAACCACTATTTAATATACACTACCAGTCAAAAGTTTAGACACACTCATTCTTTA
>JANDJT010000081.1:1821574-1834742 GCA_024331685.1 Stegophilus panzeri
TCTAATTAATATACAACTCGGGGTAACTTGTCTTGTTGGCTGTAGACTTAGAACTACATACAAAATGTCTTTGAGAGAAGCGTCGGAATGTTTCGTTAAACATTCGAGGCAACGCAGAGTGCTCAGTGTGTCTGGACTTTGTGTTTGGCATGCAGAGAGCAGGATGTATAAAGGAGTGGTCGTGGCTCCTCATGTACCCAGGACAGAAGGTGGGCTGTACTGGGGCTACAGCGTACGTCTTGCTTCCTGCCTCAGTGAGTAACACACTTTTTTTTTATTTATTTATTTGTTTATTTATTTATTTATTTTAAAATCAGTGTTAGCTGTTTATAACCGTGTTACTATTTAACTAGTGTAATTAACGTTTAGTATAATAATATTGCACACATGGTAGCACATAATACTCGAATTATTTGATATGCCTTAAAAATGTTTAATAGTTTTGCTGGAAATGCCTGTCACTACTAACCACGTTTTTGCCATCAGTAACATTGGCTAATCATTAACATCACTAACAAACAATGAATTGATCTTTTTTTTTTTTTTTTTTCTTCATTCTGACCCGTTCGAACTAACCTACTGCTTTTAAAAAGATCCTGGAATTGTGTGTTCTAGGTGCTGTAATGACTGAGTGTCCATTTAAAGATGGCTATGATCTGACTATTGGGACATCAGAAAAGGGCAGCGATGTTGACGAGACCACTCTTCCTCCATTCAGGTGTGAAAGAGCTTTGAGCGTTGTGATCGCTGAAGTTCAGTCGGTTGTGCTTTTGTAGTTTACGTAGTCAGACTTCATGGGTATCGTTTCATGTGCAAGCCACTACTGTTTTTTTTTTTTTGTTTGTTTGTTTTGTTTGTTTTTGTTTTTGTTTTTTATTAAATATTTCCAGCATCTGCTAATTCTTTTATGACCAGTTTAAACTGGTAATGCCACGATTCTTAATCCAGATCAGATACATGTCTTCTCCTGAGGTCTACTAAGGCTACTGCATGCTTGAACGGGAAGAGAACAGTGTACCAGGAATGGATCAACAAAATGAGTTGACCTGGATTTAATATGGCAGCTGGAATCTGCCAAAAACGGAATAACACGTGGACTTTGGCCATTTGCTGAGATTACTCGGGCTACTGCACGTGCGTGCTTCTCCATAACTAATGGAGAAAAGGTTCCCGTACCAACAAGGCATTAGGCTTTTCGCTGAGAGAGGCAGAGCTGCGTAATACCACAGACATGTTGAACACTGCCAATTGTAAGCAATTGCACTGGTTTACTTGTACTGTCTCCTGTGCCATACACACACCATAGCACCCTAATGTAGTCTAGAAATGTTGTTGTGCCTAGTTACAGTTGCTAAGCTACAACTGTTCATTTGCTGATCAGGGGAGGGGTTTGGCAAAGGTTTGATCAGATAAAAGTGTCAGTCAAACGAATAAATGTAAACCTCGTTGTCTCTCTCTCTCGCTCTCTCTCTCTCTCTTTTCTCAGGCATATGTTAGTGGTGTTTGGTGGGCTTCAGGGTCTGGAAGCAAGCGTTGATGCTGACACAAACCTGGATATAAGTGACCCCAGTGTGCTGTTTGACCTCTACCTCAACACCTGTCCTGGCCAGGGCAGCCGCACCATCCGCACCGAGGTGAGACACAATGCAAGTGATGTATTCTAAAATAACCACATTGAATTGAACAAGTAACATGTCTGTGTTCTGGGTTTAATCACTTTCTTCTTCTTCTTCTTCTTCTTCTTCTTCTTATTCTTATACATTTTTTTCTCTACAGGAGGCCATATTGATCTCCCTGTCATTATTACGACAAAAAATTGCCACTGCTGTATCTGACCAGGCTAAACGGTGATGGCAGGAAGCGTCATCAAACGTCGGAAAGAACACGTGCGCAGTGGTGCGACCAAAAAAGCAGAACTTGTAAGGGGAGAGAATATTTCGTCTACAAAGGTGTTTTAGACCCAGCCATTGGACTTGCGGAATATACTGGACTGTTACTCTTGCACCTTTTTATTCTGTAATATTTCTAATATTGTTTTGTAATCACACACACACACACACACACACACACACACACACACAATCATTGCTAATACAATTTAATAACAAACAAACAAACAAAAAAAGACAGAGGCCTGTGGTGGTGGTGTTTTTTTTAAAGATATATATAATGCTTTAAACCATTCAAAGTACAGAACATTCATGAAGACACAAGAACATAATTAAGTGCAGACAAAAAAAAAAAGTGTTAGATTATTATTATTATTATTATTATTATTATTGGATCATTTTACATTCTTCATATCATTCCTGTCTCCCAAACTCTACTCCCATGCCATGCAATTGGCCAGGTATTTTATTGTTCAAACATCCAATAAAAAATGGAGTGTGTAAGAGTAGGGAAAGCAGTAATTTGTTCAATGTTATGGCACTCCAGTAGTGGATTTAAAGGACAACTCCAGCACATTTTAACGTAATCTCTATCTGTACTGTATGTACAACTACCAGAGACGCAGAGAAAGGGGTTTTGTAGTGTACGAAATAGAGACTCGCGGAGGAGCCGATGTGCAAATAGGGAGAACCTCAGCTATAGTTCTAGTGCAAATCGGAGTTGCTGTGCATCAAGCAAACTCTGATCGGTTGAGCAGGGAAGTGTATTTGCTAGAGTTGGGGTTGGGACATGACGCAAACAATCCTCAAACCAAACCACACTTATAGAAAAGCAAAAATAGATCCACAAATATGACTCGAGTATAACGAACACGACGATTCTTCTTTATGGCATCCAGTACTTTGTGTCTGCAGTGCAAGACTTTCTTCTTTGCTCTTTTTCTGTACGTTCAGGTTTGCAAACCTTGCTGATCCATTATAAATCAAGTCAATTTTCACTAAAAGCGTTTCGTTTTTTTTTTTTTAACTATCGTTTTCACTCTTCTGCATTCAGCCGTATCAAGTGGCTCATATACTGAAGCACTTTAATTTAACCTAGGGTGGGTTGCACCAATAAGAATTAAGCTTAAATCTAGATTAAACCATGGTTTATCTAATAATTCTGTTGCACCAAACTTTAAACCTTGTTTAAAAATAAGCAGGCTTACATTTAAACCATCACAAATTTAATCCTGGATTTAATTTCACAATAAACCTGGATTAACTATAATCTTGTCGCTCGATCACTTTAAACACAGATTGAATTTTTTATTTTATTTTAATGTTTTCATTTTCTCAACCTGTATCGGTTATGCGAATGAGCGGTTAATAACGGCAGTTGAATTCATTTTTTTTTTTTTTTAATTAAAAGTTTAACGTTCCCGATCCCTTACGTTGTTGCTGTTTAGTTACACTGGAGAATTCTGATATTTTCACGTTTATGAAATCCGCATGCACTGCCGCAATGTTGTCAACGGCGCAATTGTAAATGGAGGTTTTAATCGCAGGTTAGAATTCTAATCCCCGATTTGTTAATCTGTGTTTAAAAGTAAGTGGTGCAACACAGCTCGATTTAAAATAAAGCCCAGATCAACAAATCCTAGATTAGCTCTAAACTGTGCTTAATTGAATCCTTATTGGTGCAATAAGATTGAGTTTTAGATTGAGTTGCTATGGTTTGCATCACCTACATTGTGTTTTTACCGAGAGCCGGTTCGATGAAAGGAGAAAGTAACGTGTGATCCTGCAGACGGATTAAACTGGCCAGTGGCTCGTGTACATTTATAGCTGTCCATTCATGAGTTTTATCATTTGAGGAGACATTTTATTAAACGCATCAGCCTGACAGTCTAGAAGCTTTTAGAAATAGTTTTTCATCAGTTTCTGTTGAGTTGTTTAAGTATACGATTATTAACACAAGCATGTCTCCAGCCTGTAGAAGACAGAATGTGATAAGGGAAGATTTGTATCGTTTACGCTTGATGTATTTGGAGCAATATCATTCTGAAAACTTTTTAACCCACAAAAGAAGGGTCACAACGTGTCATTAAAATGTTTCTGGGTATGCAACCGGACACAACTCCCCCGCCAACCGATCAGCATTCACCTGTAGGACGGTTGCACAGCACCATAGATAGTCACAATATACAGTTAGCTCCCTGGAGGAAAGCAAGCCAGAGCATCAAATCCATCAAATTGTGCTACACAAACCCATAAACTCCCTTTCTGTGTCATGCTACAAATACATATCAACGCAAAAGTATAGCTCAGGCCTTAAAGTGCACCTATTATGCTTTTTCAAATATTACCTTTCATGTAGTGTATTATAGAGCTGTTTGTGAATGTAAAAAGTCTGCAAAGTCTCAAAAATCAAAGCGCACGACAAACGGGGTTATCGACTCCCAAAAGAAGGAACCGATTCTGAACAGCCGAAACGACTCGTTAGTGATTCCAGACTTTACTTCCTGTACTAACCTACGTAGGTTTGTAACAAAAAAAAAAAAAAACCCGCCTCTGGTCTTCATCGGCTTCTCGCTGACAGCGGTAGACCAATCACAACAGACATCTGACCAATCGGAGCAGAGTATGCGCTATGAAAGGAGGAGTTTAGAATGAATCTTTCAGAACGGATCATTTAACGAATCGTTTGTGACACTGGGGGAATAAAGGTAATGCTGCGATTTAAATGATGAGCACATTAAAGTGTTTTTTGACCTCGGATGCATGTAAATCTATTGTATGAGAGCTTTTAAACAAAGTTAGGCACGTTTCAAAACCATACTGGATGCGCTTTAAGGTAGACTTACAAGCATTCCCGATATTGCTTGTCAAAGGTCATGGGTCATAAGCAGATAGGGAACATCCACAGTGAGCGAGGTGGTTAGCCCCCATCCAGTTAGATCACTGCCAAAGCTAGGCAATAGCATTTTGTGTAGTGCCATGTACGGCTGCAACTAACAATTACGTTCATACGCGAATTAATCGGACAATTGTTTTCCTTCGATTAATCAGATTTTTTAAAAGCCACATTTTCCATACAGTCTCGATTACAGTCAGATTCAATTACAGTCCTAGAATAATAATAAAAGGCTCACTTTCACAGCACCTTACGGTTTCTGTTACTCACAGTCTTTAGGTATATTGTTTTACTGATGTTTACTTTGATCGTAACGTTTTAATTAGACATTACCAATCTTACTCGCCGTTTATCACCGCGTCTACATCGCGACTGAGGAGCAACACGGCCTCGTTACAGATAGATCACTTACGGATCGCTCCCGTTATAATAAACGACAGAATTTACACTGCATGCGCGCAAATACAGCATATAATGACAATAAACTTGAATTAAACTAAACCTTTTAATTTCCCCAACCCCTTGTGCACACCGGAGCATTTTGGATATAAACATAAGTTTGTGCTCGTGCTTCCGTGCTACACAAGCGCAATTCAATGTAAAATGTTCCCACGCCTTAGCGGGTCGCACACTTTTTTCCGCCGTCACTTGACGATTGCGCCTCCGTCTGATGATGACTGAAGTCATGGTGGGCATATAAGGTAACTTTGACATAAACAGTAAGCTGAAGAAATTCATTTTCGTTAATGCTGGGTTTTCTGCTAAAGCTAGCGGCGGCGCATTACATGTGTTTGACGTCATGTGCATTCGACTGGGAAACAGCGCATACTTCCGGTTAGTAAAAAAAAAACGCATTTCACTTGAGACGATATTACCTTTCTAAAATTCATACACTGGACGGTAGAGCACATAGTGCATAGTGTAAGTGTATAATGTATAGTGCGTCATTTGGGACTCAGTTTTTTTCAGAACAGAAGTAGACCAACTAATCGATCGATTTTATCCATTAGTCGTTGCAGCTCTAGTGCCATGCAAACAAACTCATTTAGTTAGAAACCTAATACATATTATTGTGTAATTACATTTACAGATATGTGTGTAAGAATTAAACCAACTGTCTTAAATGTAACAGCAGTAGCAGACTGCTACAAACTCCAGGCTTTTACACACGCCAAATGCCCTGTCCTGGTTTGATTTAAAATGTTCTTCCTTTCCTACACGTTTTATTATGGAAGCCCGTTTCCGCCACAGGTAAAACAAAATAAAAAAGGTAACTGCGACTTTATTTCTCACGATTACGACTTTATGTCTTGCAATTTTGAGTTCACATCTCACAATGCTGACTTTTTTCTCACAATTGCGACTTTAAATCTTGCAATTCTGACTCTAATTCTCGCAGAGTTCACATGAGTTCACATTTGACGTCGTTTCTCGCAATTACGAGTTTACATCTCTCAATTCTGACTTTTTTCTCTCTCAATTTAGACGTCCCCCTGACATTTAGTGAGTTACAGAGAGTGCACCGACAAAACCATCAACCATTCTCTATAAATAGGCTATATAAGAACAACACTCATCAGCTAGTCAAGACAAGGAAAACCAGATGCTAGCATGCGCACGTTACCTGAAGTTAATCAAATTTCTGGTACTGCGTCAAGCGTATGTCTAAACTATGAGTAAAAAAAAAAGTCTGAATTGTGAGACGGAAACTCCTAATTGCGTTAAATAAAGTCAGAATTGTGAGATAAAACTCACAATTGCAAGAAATAAAGTCAGAACTGCGATTATAGATATAAATTCACAATGACCCTTTTTTTCTTCTCTGTGGCGGAAACGGCCATCCTACACGTTTTGCATTTGTTTGCTTCAGCAATGGCAGCACATTTTTGAATATGTTGAGATAACAGACACTAGTTATGAACACAACATACTTTTTTTTTTTTTTTTTTTTTTTATGAATAGAATTTGAAGGATTTTCAGCTGGATGAATCATCTGTCTATAATTTCTAGCTCTAGAGCATTAGCTAATAAAATTAGAAGAGAATCAGTGAATTAAAACACTTGACTTTTTGTCTTTGCATGTGTTGCTGGCACATTAGGTGGGCAGTGATTGCAGTCCATCTTGAAATATTGAGACATGAAAGAGAATTATCAAGCTAAAAACTTTTTTTTTAAAAAGAAATAAAATAACATTAAAATTAAAAGGTCACATCATAGTATGGTCACAATGGAAAGTAAAGGCTTGGGTAAATTTTTTTTTTTTTTTTTTTTTTTTTAAAAGAACCCTTACAAGTGCTTTTGGAAATGTTGGCAACAAAACACGAAATCCTGGCCAAATGTGTCCAAATGTGCACTGGGGTCCTTTTTAACTAAAACTCTCAGGGTCTCTCTCTCTTTCTCTATGTTCATCTTTGTCTCTTTGTCTGTCTGTCAGTGTCTCTCTCTCTCTCTCTCTCTCTTTTTAAACAGATTTCACCTAGAAATATAAAACTGGGTGCCAATACCAAACACCAGCACTCTGTTCCAGTCTTTTCAGATTTTCTGAAGGCTCTCCCAACACTGGAAATCTGTGTAATCTAAAAGTAGCATTCATGAGAAGTGGTTTTTTTTGGGGCTCTTAATGGCATTTGTAAAAATATGAATATGTAGCAATATTTTAAACCAGAATTTTATAATGGAATTGTTTACAAAAAGACATACTCTGCACCACTTTGCGGATTATTGCAATATCATTAACTCTATCATAAGTTTACGTATTATTTGGTAAATTTTTAAAAAGATTTAAAATCTGTTTAAACAAAATTATTGGTATATTTGCCAGGCTTTCGAATGGCCAAACTGTATAATAAAGAGATGACACTCTCTAAAGTCTAAGCATGCACCATTTTCAAACTCAGATTATTCAGCTTGGCCAGATCTATAAGAAGGTCTGAACAATTTCCTCATCTAAACGGACAGTGTGGAAACCAGTGGTCAATTTGTATCAGTGGTAATAAATGTGAACAGAGCAGCTATTTTGGTTTAATCTCTCTTTAGGCTTTGGGTAAAATAAGCAGCCATTTGACTTTATCTCAACAGCTTGGATAGGTGGTCATGTTAAAGCAGCTTCTCATTAGACTCAGTTTGAGGCTGGATACCATTTTGGATCATTTTGAGAGTAAAACTAATACTGTTCCTTGGAGTTGGAAATTGGCGCTGTGGGCCATGTTGGACCGTACCCCTGTTGAGCTGAAAGTAAGGCTGACTGTTTCACACTGGAAGGATATTGTGGCTGGTAGCCATTTTAGATCGGTGTCTCATTAGGCTGAGAGGTGAGCTGGTGGCCATATTGGATCTCCAGGAATGAGACTGGCAGCCTTTTTGCTATCCATTTCTCACCAGGTGGGGTGTACAAAGCTGATGTTGTAGAGTTTGGCCCAGCGAGCAAAAACTTGTTTTTCAGTGATGAAGCGATGGTGATTTCCACGGCGGCCCCTCTCATTCTGCAGGTACGTTACACACTCATCTGGCCCTCTGGGTTTATAGTAGTGATATGGCATTCTTTTAGGCTGAGGATGCCTCCTATACCACAGAGATCGCAATTACTCTCATGTAACATTCCATAACATTTCTTCATTCAGGATCCTTCATTTTTCGTAACATAAAAAAAAATCCCACATCACACCACAAGTGATATATAAAAGTCGCACATTGTTTGCAAATGCTGAAGTACAATATGCAGTAGCAGCAAGTAACCATAGAGTTTGGTGGGGCAGGATGACGATAATAACAACATAGCCTCAAACAAAAAAAATCACACTTGACTTATGCTATAGGCTACGAACTAGTGAATTTTTAGAGTAACCGCATAATAGGCAGCTGAGACGTTATCCACTCCATATCCACCTTTCCCTCTTCTCATCTTTGCAATATAGCTTACAGTAGAAATGGTTCTGTACATCATAGACACACTGCTTGCACTTACATTTTGCCTTTGGTTGCAAAAATGTAATAGATTTAATAACGATTATTTGCTTATAAATCAAGATCTATGCATCCACGGAGTATTTTTAGACTAGCTCAATCTGGCAGCCTTATCATTAACTGTCCTGTCCACTGTTCCTCCAACACTGAAAAAAGTTTATAAAGCCAGCGTAAAGCATCCGGTTTCCTGTCCCAATGGGCCTCTAATAGCGCTTGTTGCAGTTCCCTTCTTTGACCACTAGGTGCAATAATAACTCTAGGTGAGCAAAACAATGGACCATTGGCTTACATCTATCAAATAGCAGTATTATTATTATTTTTTTAAACCAACAATTAATTAGTATTTTAACAGAATTTAAAATGTATAAACTTATGAATGAGGACATCGTGAAGATAAATGTTCATCAAAGGCCATCACTGACAATACTGATCTTCTTTAACTATTAGTCTACATTACATGGACAATATAGATTGCAGTGCATTGTGGGATTTCAGCTCTTCCCTATATGCCACAAAATGGTGAATTGTCAAAATAGTGTAAATTGTGAATAAACCATATTTTTAGACATCTGAGAGAAAGTTTTTCTCACCAACAGTAGCTGGGAGGCACCATCCCATAAACCTTAATTTTGTCACAGATCTCTATAGCGATGACCATGGTGAACCAGCCAGTGCTCAGCCATGACTGCGACTTCTGTCTGAGGAAACAGAAAATACAGTTCAGAGTTTCATAGACACGGCGGCTGAAGCAATGTTTTGAGGGAAATTTTAATTCGTACAGATTTTAGTATAACACTGGAAATACAAGACTAAAGTTGTAACAGGAAGCTTCAGACCACTAGTAGCATGATCAATCAATACACCCTGATGGCAAACAGTATTTATGATTAATATACAATTTACCCTCCATATCATTCACATCTAACTTGTATGAAAAGGAAACCGTCTGTGGTAAGGGTTCTACTTTGGAGGTAATATTCAGGTAATTATATCGCAAGCCTTTGCTATAATGTTGCTTTTAGTTGTAATGTAGTCATTAGTATCTTCATTTTGTTGTTCAGTTGGCATTTTTATTTTACTTCAGATAATGGGAATGATTTTGTTAAGGCCTACTTGTTTGTCAGGATCATAATGAAACAGAGGAATATCATTCTAAACCTTTAATCCTACGACCTTTCATACAACCAGGTAAGTTGCAAATATGGAGCGTGGCTTAGAATTCCCAAAGCAGTTAGTGATGTCTAAGTCATTATAAACAAAACAGATGTCCTAAGTCACAGTCACTGATAAACCAAACAGTCTACATTCCTAACATTACAAAGAGTACGCCATCCCTTCCACCCAGAGATCATGGCCAATTTCGCTCTCTTGGACTCCCAGCCTCGTATTTTGATATAAATTCTAAAATCTGAATGACCTGCTGCTAAAGAAATGTGGTCGTGCTTTTCTAGGAATCAGAACAGGAGGGTTAACAGTGCTTAAAAAAAGAATGTGATCTTAAAGGCTACCTGTCTCGGCCAGTCTCTTTATGAAAGAGTGTGTCGAACTTGCGCATTTTGCTCGGTGTGACGATGAAGGTTGTGAGGTTGGTGCATGTGGCAGCGACACGATGGATCAGCTTGTAGAGAGCACCATTGGCACTGGGTCCTATCTTTGTGGGCGGACCCCAGAAGATGACAGATGGGCAGTCAGAGCAGTTGAGGAACTCTTGGGGTTTTCGAAAGAAACGAATCACACTGGAGTGAGCAACAACACGAAGGCTAGTTTTATTTCCCACATCAGCCTCAAACCCCGATGTAGGTGCATCATTCATGCGGATCACACACTCGGCGCGGTCGATCTCTGCTCCAGCGCCGGTGCCCAGTAGGTGGCTTGAGCTTGTCACCAGGGCACACTGGCCACAGTGTAGGGTCAGACTCTGATACACACACACACACACACACACACACACACACACATTTCTTATTATTCTAATTTTGAAGTAAATTTCCCTAGCAGTATGGGGCAATACATCTACTGGACACAGACATAGATATATTATTTACATCGGCACATTTTAAGTTGCACATAAGTCATACAGACACAGATTCACAAGGATTCTTTCAGATAATTTCTGGAAAATGCTATTTTATTCTTTTCTCCAAGAATCCGGATTGTGCTTTTGTTTTGATTCGATGTTTTTATACTGTTTAGCATAAGTAATTTCACCTTTGACCTATGTGTCATTGCTAAACAAGAGTTTACGTTGACAAAAGTCTGTACAAAAGGGCTGGAAAATGTGAAAGTTTTCCGTTTTGTTTCAGATGTAGACTGATTTTAGTTCGTTAAGGACACAGAAAATGGCATTAATGTTTAAAGAGATTCTTATTTTATTGTACAATATCACAATATTTAAAGCAGTGACACTTGAGCCTTACCTTGTTGCCAAAAACAGGAATGTAACCATCTTTTCCAGCCCATTTCTTCAGGTCAGTGTTTTTGGTGGCACTGTTATACGCTGCCAGTTTAAAAGTCTCATATGACTCAGTTGTACTGTTGGAGTTGTAGAGGAAGAAGAGGGTTGTGATGAGAAAGAGCGCCACGAATACAACCATCCGCTTGCTGTGGTGCCCCTATTTTGGAAACAAAATAGAAAGATGAAACCCTTGAGTGTAGAATACTTCAGATAGTACAGTACGCTTCAATATTGCGAAATGAGCTTGTGATAGTTGGGGTGTGATTATATACTGATTGACTGTCTGTAGATTTTATCCAAAGTAAAAGTCTAAAGTTAAACATTTTCCCACAGTAAGAATCCCGTGTTCCCTATGAAACTCAGAGCCCAATGTTCTTACTTCCATTTTCTTCATATTGCTGTCAAATTACAGCAGGTTAAACCAAATACACTGTAAATCAAGACAATTAAAACCTTCTCTTCCATAAAGAGCACATCACAGTGGAGGCTAGGCTACAGCCTGAGTATAGGCTAGTGTTATGACCACCACCCCGAAGGGAGCCCCCCGTGTCTTCCTCCCACAGCAAATAAACAGTTGGCATGAAGATTGGATGGCTGCCGTCCAGCTGAAATGTAGGGCACACGTTGAGCATAGCAAGAAATGCGACTCACCCTCAGTGAAGGCAGTGAATGTCATTAGGCTGATTCACAAATTCAGACAGAAATCCAGTATCCAGCCACAAGGTCACCGCAGAGTCACCTGGCCACCAGCGTATGCAAGCTGAGCTTATCGCAACACTGAGTGGAGTAACTAGCTGAAGTGACTGGTATCAAAGAAAGCAGTTTTCATTGACACTCACTTCAAGTGAATCTCATGCATAGGCTGATAAGAAGGGCCTTTAAGGAACTCCAGCACAAGGGTAACGTCACATGCCATGTTTCTAGGGGACAGTGGCAGGTGGAGGCATCTTGTTCACTTTGGAAAAGTAGCCATATCCTATGGGACCCTATACAGATGATAACCATGGTGCTGTGCTGGCTGCCGCATACACCATTAGGGTAGATAGGCCACTAAGATAAACACAATTTGCAGAAAAACTTCCCCTTAAGAGTATACAAGACCCATGTGATGGAGACCCTTGCATTCAGAAGTGTCTCTTAGTCAGTCCTTAACTGGCAATTCACTCAGAGAGGTCACACTTACAGATACATGTGACATGGCTGAGGGTACCAAATCTTGCTGGCCATCTGGGACAGCAGACATGCTTGGGGAGGAAGCTGTCAGGGTGTTCCGAGAACTAATAACGTGCACCACATAGCTCCCCAATCTCTGGTGTCTGTAGTGATTCTCTCTGGTACTGAATCACTCCCAACTGGACTCATGTTAGGAACACAGTGCATTGCCCACATGAGCTCCATTCACTCAGGCAAGGACATGTTTCAGTCCGTGCTGTTTGGAGTCCAGTTGCAGGTTGATAACTCTCTTCTGGAATACCCACAGTTCTAGCAAGCCCGTGATTTGGGTGGGGGGTGCGGGGGAGGTGGGGGTAGTACAGCTGTAATACATAGCATCCTCATGCTCATCTGATAAGGGGTGAGAAGAATGGCTGACCCCTGAGCTCCAATGAGAAGTGTAAACATCTTACTTACTTGTTTTCGGATTTGTTAATGTGTTTTGCACTTCACGGCCACCGTAGAAAGGAGAAACAAAACGTTCCTAGAGCCTGTGCTAAATGCCAGACAGCAATGTTTATGAGGGAAAACCAACTTGAGGTTAACATGTGCTACACAACCCAGAACGGTTCTGTGAATAAGGACTGTAATATAGATGAAAAGATAATGAGAAGGGAATTATCCAGGATGCCAGAGTGAGAAAGGGAAGTGTTAAAGCATGATCATGGCACTTACAGTAAACGCTGGTGGTTAGGAGGAGTGAAACAGAATCCTGATATAGGACTGTATGATTATCATTCAATGAATGATTCA
>JANDJT010000081.1:1846402-1858902 GCA_024331685.1 Stegophilus panzeri
ACAACTGTTTGTCCAAAACAGAAAAGAACCCAACACACACACACACACACACACACACACACACACACACACACACACGAATATATATTATTAATTTAGGACTGTAGTTTAATTCGGTGCTTTTTGTAAATCTATTAAAAAAATAATGCATAAGTACTTGTATATAATATAAATATAAACTAAATAAATAAGAAATGTATATATATATATATATTAGTATTTATGAATTATTTTTATGGATGCACAAAAAGCACCGAATTAAACTACAGTCCTAAATGAATAATAAAAACTCCCTTTCACTGCATCTTGTGGTTTCTGTTACTCAGTGCCTTTAGGAATATTATTTTACTTGTGTTTACTTTTGATCATAATGTTTAATTAGACATTACAGATGTTACTCGCGCTACACTCTGTATCAGCGCGTCTACACCGCATGTGAGGAGCAACGCGGCCTCGTTACTAATAGATCACTTCCGTTATAATAAACAACAGAAGTTCCACTGCAAGCGCGCAAATACTGCATATAATGACAATAAACTTAAATTAAACGAAACCTTTTAAGCACCTCGCGACCGCATCACTGTCGTGCTTCCGTGCTACACAAACTCCGCTTTATAAAGTTTGATCTTCTTGGCGGTGTTTAATATAAAATGCCCCCCCTGCCTTAGAAGACTTAGAGGTCGCACACTTTCTTCCTCAGTCACGTGACGATTTCGCCTCCGTCTGATGAGGACTGAGGTCATGTTGGGAATAAAATATAACGCTGACAGAAACAGTAAAGTGATACTGCCCAACTTACTTATCGGTATCGGTAAAATCCACTATCGGTTGACCTCTACTGTACATGCCTAATTTCTTTGTAATAATAATTACAAACATTATTATTAGTAGTAGTAGTAGTAGTAGTATCTTAAATTTAGTTGTTCAGTTTAAGAAACATATCCAGACTGATAGAAATCTCACAAACCTCACAAATCGTAATGCATCTGCTCGCACACTCACCCGCAATATGAGCCATCGATCATCCCGTAAACATTAATGCTATCACACACGTCCAGTGCAAAAATCATAGTGAAAAATCCGGTGCTGAGGAATGCACCCGACTTCATTCTGTGAGAGAGAGAGAGAGAGAGAGGGAGGGAGGGAGGGTGAGAGAGGGTGAGAGAGGGAGCGTGCGAGTGAGAACGAGAGCGAGTGAGAGGGTGAGAGAGGGTGAGAGTGAGAGAGAGAGAGAGCGAAAGCAAGTGAGACAGAGAGAGAGCAGGTGAGAGAGGGTGAGAGAGCGAAAGCGAGTGAGAGAGCAAGTGAGAGTGAGAGAGCGAGTGAGAGAGTGACAGAGAGAGAGCGAGTGAGAGAGAGTGAGAGAGCGAGTGAGAGAGTGAGTGAGAGAGTGAATGAGAGAGTGAATGAGAGAGTGAATGAGAGAGAATGAGAGAGGAAGCAAGAGAGACAGCGAGTGAGAACAGAGAGAGAGAGAGAGAGAGAGAGTGAGAGATCATCAGCTGAGTTATAAACACGAACAAATGTTAATTATATGTGCATTGTGTTGTGTTGCTGTGTGTCATACATCCATTGGAGAATTAGGTACATGGTTATTAGGATAAACCATAACGGTGCATGCTGTACTAATTATCTAAAATAACATAGCCTTTGTTTGTTTGGACAATTTGTCAAACGCCGCATCAGTGGAAACGAACCACTGCTGAGCGGATGTTGTTTGGGTGGTGGATAATTCCCAGCACGCTGACATGGTAGTGATGTTAGTATTGTGTGTTGCTGGTATCGGCAGTGCAGCTGGAATCTCACTTTTTAGTCACATTTTAAAGATGTACAGTTAGAGCCTTATCTTCTTTTCCGTGCACATTTGTATTGATCGTCTTGTATGCTACATCAGTGATCAGAACTGCTGTTAAACGTGCTTCATAAATTCATAGGATTCGAACCGAGGTGCGAGGCAAACATGCTAACCGCTAACTCACCATGCACCCCCCACGTGGACATGGTGTAACTTTTAAAATGTAATTTCAGTTACATAAATGGACTTTAACTGGTTTTTAGAGTACAGCTTTAAATGTGTCCTGCATGCACATTTCTAGGTAAAAGCTACATAGTAAAGGTACAAAATGTGTACCATCCCAGTGACAAGGAAAGATACAGATTAGTACCCTTATGACTACCTGTTCTTTCCAGTTTCGCTCTGGAAGACACGATCACACTGCATCATCTTCTCCCTGCTCACAGCATAGATGTGTGCGCCTGGGTATTTCAATGCCATTTTCGCAATCATATTGAACACTCGTCCCTTGCCGTCGTGCCTCATGTTCCGCTCAGGACCCCAAACCACATAGCGTGTGTTTGCCTCTTGCTTGAAGAAAAAGGCCTCATGGCGCAGCAGGCGTCGCACACTGGAGTGCGAGACGACACGGACAGTCGTCCTATTGCCCACATCAGCCTCAAAGCCACGTGTCGGCGCTGCGTTCATGCGGATCACGCATTCATGCCCGTCAATCTCACGCCCACATCTGCTGCCTAGCACCTGGCCCGAGCTGGAGACCACGGCACAGCGGGCACAGCGCAGCGCCAGGTACTGTTGCAAGGAATTTAAACAGTTAGTATGTGTATTATTAATTGTTTAAAAGGTTGCTTCTTAACAATTGTCCCAATATAGAATTATGACAATCACATTAACTTATGGCAGTTTATTACATTCATGAACCCTTTTAACTGTAAAATATTTACAGACCCGCTCAGTACACGTTACTTTACTAGCAAACTATTTAAAAATTTATTGGAGGCAACCAGAACTTTCCACCAACAGAGCCAATGTTTATTAAAATTGCAATTAGATTCCATTTGACGTTATTTATAGGCATAACAGCTTTGATGATGGCGAGTTGTAATTTCCACCACTGAAACAAAACTTATAAAATCACAGACAAAATAACAAAATAATAATAATAATAATAATAATAATAATAATAAAAAATCAGGAAACCTACACGTGAACTTGACCTGATGCCAGGTGAAATTCTCATGTAGCCATGAAGTCCCAGATCTACTTCTCCTGTTTTGCTTACGTGATTGTACCAGAGCAGCAAAGAGAGGGTGATGAGGAGGAGGAGGAGGAGCCAACGAAACTTCTGAATGGGGATTAAAAATAAATAAATAAACAAACAAACAGAAAATGGAAACATGATTCATTTAGAGAAATTATGCAATTGGGCATTAACACAGTATGACATCGGTAATTTATCACATTAAATTAAAAGCACATCATTTAAAACAACAACAACAACAAATAAGGTTAGTTGATGCACATCTGTCAGGAAGAACATCCCTCAAAATCCAGATGTTTACATTCTGCATTTTATCACACCATCATACCAGAGACTTCATATCCTGCTGAAGCCACAGGCTCTCCCACCAGGTCGCAAATTACTTTCGCTCAATCATCCTTTAACAAGAATAAAACAAGTTGAATAATCAAAAAGCAGTAAAATTATTATCAGACAATAACGTATCAGTAATAACAATGGGTTTGTTCATCATTTGTTAATCCGGATTTGGCATTAGAGCGGGCTGAATCCCAAACGCGTCCCTTTTGGAGATATAGTACACTACTTATAGTGTAGGAGCCATTATTCCAAAACCTATGTAGTGCCCTTACATAGGGAGTACAGAGGCGTTTTAGATACAGACGAAGCAATTCCGGAAAACCGGAACAAAAAAACAAACAAAAAAACGATTCGAAAGCCATAATAGTTTTGTAGTATGTTTTGATATGATACAACACATGTCAGATAAGTGTGATTTTATCTGTTATTAATTACAGAACAATATGAAATAATAATAATAATAATAATAATAATAATAATAATAATAATAATAAAACGATAAACTAGATAAAGACATTAGCCTTCTTACATTTCCCTCGGGACGCTCATGTTTATGTTCCGGAGTGAAGAAGTCATCGAGATACTTAGTTCCGACATTATCATCATTTCATCGGGGTCAATTAAAACGGGTCATGGTGGAATAAATGGAAATGCACAACGTTGAAAAAATATAAGGAGGATGTAAAATGGGTCATATTGGTATGTTGGGGGGGCTTTTTACAAATTAAAAATTGGCACGGTGTGTAGGCTACGTAAAGGGAGCAGATCAGTATTCAGCCCATAGTGTAGCATAGCTCATAGCATTGGACAGTTGGATTCCACGCGCGTGTCGGTTCTAGCATTTTGATTGGGCAAAGCTTACCAAGCCTCTGCGACTATTGGTGGAGCTGGCTGTCAATTGACTCGGCAGCCCCGCCCTTTATTGACGCAGGTTAGGTTGCGTGAAGTGCGGCGTCGAGAATGTCCTTCTCCAGCAGTCATTTGGAGTGAGTGTGGCTGTGTCTTATGTTTATTATTTTCTTTTTAGCATGCATAAGGTAATATCCCAGTTCAGGATAGTGTTACTATTTATATTTGGCCTCAGTGGGACAGAAAGCAATAAACAGTGTTTGCTTTGGAAGCTGCGAGTTGCTAGCAGTGCTAAATAGTTAGCATGTGTGTTTGACAGGACGAATGTTATGTCAATTTATCTGCCTACACAGAGTGAGATAAATGTCAACATCAAACTAAGCAGAAGTCACAGAGAGTCTACAAACTTTCTCTCTCTCTCTCTTTTTCCCGCCTTTCTCACAAACCATTTCCCATATCTGTTAATGATAGCAGTCAAATTAATGGTAAACATTATAGGGATTTTATTTCCTTTTTGTAGTTATGGGTTTGTACATGGGCACTAATGAGAATGCTCTTCTGTCGTGTCCAGCAGTGTGATGTTCTCTGAAGAGGACATTGTGGGAATAAGATGGTTAAATGGTGATTCAGTGCACTAAAAAAAACAACAAAAAAAACCCCCAACTCCAGCTGTTTGAACATCCTGTTCAAAAGTTTACACCCCCCTGGCTCTTAATGCATCGTGTTGCCTTCTTGAGAATCAGTGAATATTTGCACCTTTTGTAATAGTCGTGTACGAGTCCCTCAGTCGTCCTCAGTATGAAAAGATTGATCTCAATATCACATAGCCGCTGTTGGAAAGGGCTCAAATATGCAGAATACGCTGGAAAAGTAAAGAATGTGCAGGACCTGGAGGATTTTTCTGAAGAACAGTGGGCAGTTTAACTGCTCGGGACAAACAAGGGGACTCATAAAGAACTATCACAAAACATAAAAACGGTCGTGGATCATCCAGGTAACGACACACAGTATTAAGAATCGAGCGTGTGTAAACTTTTGAGCTGGTTCATTTGTGTAAATTGAGTTGTTGTTGTGTCTTGTGGACTATACTGTATGTAAACATCTGTCATGTGAAACAGCTTATTCAGAGCAGGACAAAATAAAATAAAAAAAAACATGCAATTTTTATGATCCTTCTTTAAAAAAAAAAAAATTACATTTAGCAAATTCTTCGAGGGGTACGTAAACATATGACCTCAACTGTAATTGTCAAATTGCCGTGTAAAATGCTTCCGTTATAGATGTGCTGTTGTGTAGCATTATTGATTAATTTCCTACATCAGGCCATGACACGTCCCTTGTTGACTAGTTTCTTATAAACTGCACACCCTGAAGTGTTTTATTCATTATTTATTCCACACTAAATGTATCCTGGATCTGTGACTGAATCAAGAATGGGTGGACTCTAAAGCCTGGAAGAACCATTAGGTCCTGATGGGAAAAGGTGCAGTTGAAAATGACTTAGCCAATACCCGATTGCCTGGATTAAACCCATATTTCTAGATTGTATTTAAAAAAAAAAAAAAAAACAGTGTGCATTTAATATCTGCACAGCTTTTGATTGCTGTGCTGATTAAACATGATCTTTATTCAACCCCAGCTTGTTTATCACCTGTTGGCAAGGGAAAATGTCCAAGAACCCTGGTGCGAGTTCCACTGTGTGTCGAAATGCATTTTGTATCACGTGACTACAGTGACATGGAGATCTGTTTATTTAACCAACGCCACGCCGCACTGTTTTCTTGTCTCCCAGGCAGCAAAAGTGAAACACAATGGACCTGAGAAGCTGAAACGCTGATCCTCGATCAGCTGCTCCACTGTGATATTAGGAAAAAGGCAGCTCTAGCATCTGCGCTGATCTGAGGTCGGTTTGAAGGCCGAGTCGTCGGCTGACCCAGGATCAGGGGGCCAAGCTCCGGACGTGAAGGCTCATAAGAAGTGGTGGAGCTGAGATGTCTTTCAGGCAAGCAGAGGGCATGTCCATCATGCAGGCATTAGCCATGACTGTGGCTGAGATACCTGTGTTCCTGTACTCCACCTTTGGGCAGGTACACACACACACACACACACACACACACACACACACACACACACACTCTTACTCCCACTGGCATAGTTGATCTGCTTTTGCCTTTTTCACCAATTATATCTCATCACACCACATTCATAATTAGTTTTATATCCGATATTATCATAGCTTATCTGAGCTATGTCTTATCTAACTAACACACACACACACACACACACACACACACACACACGCAAATGACTACAGCACAGGAAAACATACCACAACACAGTTGATTGGCCTGTTGCCTGACTTTAGTAGACATCAGATTTTCTCTCTCTGTTTACATTATACATTTAATATATAGAATATATAAATAAATATATACTTTAATTCAGTAGCGCACAGAACCCTCCACTAATATTGGCACCCTTGGTAAATATGAGCAAAGAAGGCTGTGAAAAATTGTCTTTGTTGTTTAACCTTTTGATCTTTTGTTAAAAAAAAATTCACAAAAATACTCTGCTCTCATGGATATCAAACAACTGCAAACACAACACAGGTTTATCCAATTTTTCTTTTTTTTTCTTCTTTTTTTTAAATATAGGCGTGACACAGTTATTGGCACCCTTTTAGTCAATACTTTGTGCTGCCTCCCTTTGCCAAGCTCTGAGTCTTCTCCTATAATGCTGATGAGGTTGGAGACCTCATATGGAGACCTTCCTCCATACAGAATCTCTCCAGATCCTCCAAATTTCGGGGTCCAGGCTGGTGGACTCTCCTCTTTATTTCACAGATTTTTTGGCCACGCAAACCATCCTCTTCACAGTACGTTGAGCCCCCATGAGGACCCGAGGTAGAATAGGTCCCCAGCACCACCTTGCTGATTGTAAGAAGCGACAAATGGGGCGACGCGTTTGCCGTGTGTTGCAACCTGTGACTGTGGAGGAAGAGGTACTTGAGGAACGTGGGTGACTGCGGCTACCTTTGGTAGACAGGCGTTTGGAAGGGCCCGGTCCAATCGATCGGCTAGTCAAGTGTTACCTTGGAGGGTGTTGGCTCAGGGTCTATCGGGTAATATGAAGTTGTAGTTGTCTTTTGCTCGAGTAGATCACCCCTGTATCCTTGGTGCATAACCAGAGGATTTCCGTGGCTTTGTGCATCCCCTTGTTGGGCTCCAAGGCGAGTGGGGAGCAGGAGTGATGGAACTAAATAACATAAATATGCCTCTCTCTCTCTCATTAAAAAAAACCCTAAATGAAGGATGCTGGATCAAAACCTAGAGGACTACTCTGATACTGGCTGTGTGTATCCCCATAAAAATGAGAACTGGCAGAGATTTATACTTTTGGGAATCTCTACTGTCTGATTTCCCTTTCATAAACCCGTATATACAGACGGATCTAGGAGGGACAATAGTGTGTCTGCGGCGGTAGCGTACGGACAACAGCGACTCCGTATTCGTATTCCTGGACAAAGCTCAATTTTCACAGTCGAGGCCCGTGCTTTGCTCCTAGCCCTAGAGCAGATAGAGTGAACACAAGAACGGCACTTTTTAATCTGCACAATCTTCTCACCTAGCACTCGAATCGTTAAAGACCAAACATCCCATAATTGCCAGCATCCTAGCTAAAGTGGATTCTTTATAGAGACACAATTTCAACATCCTTTTTTGCTAGATACCAGGCCATATGGGGCTGTCTGTCAACGAACAAGCAGGCACTGTTGCTGAGGAAGCCCTCAAATTGAGAATTACAGACTGTCAAGTCCCACCATCAGATCTTAAACCAATAATAAACTCGTACATCTAAAAAAAAAAAAAAAAAAAAGTGGCAAATGGAATGGGACCAGTGCATTCATAACAAACGACACGAAATCAACCCTGTTCTAAACAAAAGACTATTCTTTAATTTTGAATCCAGACACGATCAGACCATATACCCAAGATGCCGTATTGGACACTCAAGACTTGCACGTGCTTTCCCACCGAACGGTGAAGAACCTCCAGCATGTGATTCCTGTAAAACAAAAATGACTCTTAAACGTATACTAATGGACTGTCCTGCTCTTAACAATGCTAGACAACGCTTTTATTCAGAAAATACCTATTTAGAAGTCTTCCAAAATGTCTCACCAGGAACAATCCTGGAGTTCTTATTGAATATTAAAGTGAAGGACCTCATATAACTGCTGTTGTTGACACTGCTGAAATGTTGTAAGATTTTATTGTTGTAATACTGTAAGAATTACTGGAATGCCCTGCTTTACCTACCTTGATCTTGCCATTAAAATAGCCACTGATGCTGGCATGGCATTAAAAGAACAATAAACAAACAGTGCGTTGAGACGATATAGACACACGTCCAATTCCAGGTCGATTCTTAACATTTCCAGTTGACTGGAACTTCTTAATTATTGCCCTGATGGTGGAAATGGACATTTTTACTGCTTGTGCTATTTTCTTAGAGACACTTCCCATTCTGTGAAGCTCAACAACTTTTACCGCACATCACAGCTATATTCCTCGGTCTGACCCATTGTTATGAATGACTTAGGGAATTTGGCATTTGGAATGTGTTACCTCATATTTATACCCCTGTGAAACAGGAAGTCATGGTTGAACAATTTCCTGTTCCTAGTCACCCACGTGTACTAAAAATATCAGTGGGAATATATTTCGCAAATATTTTTCTCATATGAATTCATAGGGGTGGCAATAATTGTGGCACACATATATTTAAGTTGTTTTTATTTTATTTTATAAACTTGTGTTTGCAATTATTTGATATCCATGAGAGCAGAGTATTTGGTGATTTTTTTTTTTTTTTTTTAAACAAAAGGTTAAACAATAAAGACAATTTTTCACAGCCTTCTTTGCTCATGTTCACCAAGGGTGCCAATATTAATGGAGGGCACTGTATACATTCATAAATATATACACTTTTTCAATCATGATGCAGGTATTATTTCCTTTCATTTGTTATGAGCCTGTAAAGCCTATCATATTGTAAAATTTAAACATCAGTGAAGTCTTTGGAATGGTTTGCTTTTGGTTTGGAAATATTCTATACAGTGACATATAGATAGTAGTTAAAATTTCTCTCTTTTTTTTACTCTCTATAAACGTTGCTGTTTTTTGTTATGTGCTATTTATGTTATGCCCTACTTTTTTCCCTTTTTTGTTTTTTCCTGCCCGCTCTCAGTCTTTAAGGCTGATGGATGGTATACAGTAGATGGAACAGTGATTCTGATGTCCATGTTTCTAATGCTCCTGTCTCTCTTAGTCTATTTTCTCACAGCTGCGGCTGACCCCGAGCCTGAAGAAGGTGCTGTTTGCGACGGCGCTGGGCTCCGTGGCCCTGGCGCTCACGGCGCACCACCTGAAGAGACGCAGCAGGAAGAGGAAGCAGGTAGCGGAGAAGTCGGCGCCGAAGACGGTGGGCATCCCGGAGCAGCTGCTACGTTCAGCAAGACCCGCATCACTAAAGAGAGGTCAGAAGCAGCATCAAAAACCGTGTAGAACACGTATAACACACGTATACACCTGTACACATTGTTCAAAATTCAAGCTACAGGGTGTAGGATTTTTTTTATTTGTTAAAATGTATTTTAAAAAAGTGATTATTGGGGGGAAAATAAGTGTACAAAACTGCTTACTACTGTACTATTATGTATTATGTTAGTACACTATCAGTGTCATTGCTTCAAGGCATCTTAATGAATGTAATGGGCGTCTTAATATATCTATATGCATTTGTTTATTAGTTTGTTTGTATTGTATGAGAGACTTTTTTTTTTTTCAATTTTTGCATTTTTAAAAATTTTTTTAATACGTTATTAATCTGTGTGTGTTTGTAGGTCCGTACCCAGGGAGACAGATGATGAGCCCGAGTACTCGCAGCAACGACACCATGAGTGGAATCTCCTCACTTGCTGCAAGCAAACACTCGAGCTCTTCACACACATCGGTATGAGACCCACGCTTACAGTGGTGCTTGAAAGTTTGTGAACCCTTTAAAGTTTTCTATATATCTGCATAAATGTGACCTCAAACAACACCAGGTTTTCACAAAAGTCCTCTATGTAGACAAAGAGAACCCAGTTAAACAAATGACAAAAAATATTATACTCGGTCATTTATTTATTGAGGAAAATGATCCAAGATTACACATCTGTGAGTGGCAAAAGTATGTGAACATCTAGGATTAGCAGTTCATTCGAAGGTGAAATTCGAGTCAGGTGTTTTCAGTAGACGGGATGACGATCAGGTGTGAGTGAGTGAGTGAGTGAGTGAGTGAGTGAGCGCTCGGTTTTATTTAAAGAACAGGGATCGATCAGAGTCTGATCTTCACGACACATGTTTGTGGAAGTGCATCATGGCAGAAACAAAGGAGATTTCTGAGGACCTCAAAAAAAAGAGTTTGAAAAGCAAAGGTTCACATACTTTTGCCACTCACAGTTGTGTAATATTGGATCATTTTCCTCAGTAAATAAATGACCAAATATAATATTTTTTATCTCATTTGTTTAACTGGGTTCTCTTTGTCAACTTTTAGGACTCGTGTGAAAATCTGATGACATTTTAGGTCATGTTTATGCAGAAACGTAGAAGATTCTAACGGGTTCACAAACGCTCCAGCGCAACTGTACACTATACTCCAGTTTCTCACACAGAATTTTTACATGTTTGTTATCTGCTATTCCTCTAATGCTAAATACAGCATGGTAGACTCTTTTTGGATGTGTATGTTTGCGTGTATGTCTTCAAGGGGCGACTCCCTCCATCTCCCAACCAATCAGCCGCTGTAGCCACGCCGGAGCCTGTGGCAGAAGAGCCAGGGGCGATGGAAGATGCGAATGCAGAGAACTTATACCTCATGGGTAATTAAATCTGTTCATGTTTATGTAAATAGGAAGTCTGGGGTTAATTTATGCTGCATTGTGGGTTTATAAAGTTCTTGCCCTTTTCTTTGGCTGATAAGAAATGCTGATAGTTGTACACGAGCAGTAGAATCCATTTCCTCCTTTGTCCAGTCCTTTATGTTTGTGTTCTGCTTGCTGAAGAGCAGACTTATGAAGCCAAAAGCTGGCGAAATTCATTAAAAATGGCCTAATCTGTGTAAACTCTAGAGACTGCTGTGTGTGAAATTCCCAGGAGATTTTCTGAAAGAATCAAACCAGCCCATTTGGCACCGACACAAACAGCCATGCGTCGATCAAATTCACAGAGATCACACTTTGTCTTCGTTCTGATGTTTGATGTGAACGTTAACTGAAGCTTCTTGACCGGCATCTGCATGATTCTTTGCACTGTGCTGCTTCCTCATGACTGGCTGATTTAGATAACTGTGTGCAGGTGCTCCTATTAAAGTGGACGGTGACTGTATAGTCACTGGTAATAAACGGTTACTCCCTGTAGGTATGGAGCTGTTTGAGGAAGCGCTGCAGAAGTGGGAACAAGCGCTGAACATCAGACACCAGACTCGGTCCAACTCCTCTGCTGCTAACAGCCTCGCTCAACAGGGGGCAGCACTCACGGTAAAATCCGCTCCTCTCACCATTACTCGGTTCTGAATACTTCATACGAACGTGTGGAGGAGCGTAGAGTTGAGGTTTCGGCCGGAACGTACTCGACTGACGGAACGAACAGAGTAGCAATGTAAGAGATTTGATTTACACGTAGTAGCTCGCTAACAGAGTCGCGGAGTATTTGAAGTAGTTGAATTAAAATGTTACATTTTTGAAAATAATAAGTGTTTTATTGCGTCAGTTTTTCCTGCTTTTTGGGAAGCAGGTAGGGGAATGCACCAGATCGCAGTGTTTTCTGCGTAAGCTGTAATTGTTAATACGCAGGGATAGTGGTTAGGAACAAATGCCGTAATGTGCACAATAATCGAGATTCTACAATTTCTGAACAAATTATCTTGCAAAATGGCAACGTTAACTGATTTATGTAAAGTGTGTGTGTGTGTGTGTGTGTGTGTGTGTGTGTGTGTGTGTGCGCGCGTGCTGTGATCATAACAGCCAGAAGGTCGTAATCGAAAATTTGCAGAAAAGCTGGAGTTCCTTCTGCACCGGGCTTATCATTTGCAGGAAGACTTTGGCAGCACAATACCAGCAGATAGCCTGCTAGCTGACCTTGGTAAACACACACACACACACACACACACACACACACACACACACACTGTTCTTACACTTATTTGTAC
>JANDJT010000081.1:1866301-1881535 GCA_024331685.1 Stegophilus panzeri
TTATATGTGTAACTTTAGATATGAAAGTAGAGGAGTGGGAGGAATGTGTGTGTATGTCCTCTTGGAAAGAGGAAAAAAAAAAAAAAAAAAAAAAGTCAGACGTGGGTTGCGTGCTAGCCAGATCAAGATCTTCGGCAGGTGGTTATTGTCTGTTCAATATCGGAAGTATAATTCCTGTAATTGTCACGTTCGAGCAGGTTATAATTATCATTTAGGATGACGAAACGGGTATTTAGGGCACAGAAGAATGCAAGGGACGCTTGGAATGTATTGGCTAACACTGGGTTTCATTTAAAGGCGAGTTTATGGTTTATTAACAAGGTAAAGCTTTCTACTGTGAATGAACTGCAGATCACAAACGTCTGACTGAATAATAAATAATATATAGTCATGCTTCAGTTCACATCATATTAGGATTAGTCTTTCCCAATCCCGCTCTTATAATTCCCAGTGTACTGCTGATTTTAAATTTTTTTTCTTCTGTGTTAAAATACTACTTTTTTTTTATTTTAATTTTTTTTTTTATTATTATTATTATAATTTTTTTTTTTACTAATGCAGGATTAGGATACATACCCTTTGAGTTCCAGTACTATTTTTAACTTGCCCTTATCAACTGTTTTTTTTTATTTTTTTTTTATTATTATTATTATTATTATTTTTTTTTTATGATTTATGACATGTGTATGCATTAAATGGAAGCGTGTGCAGTGGGAAATTTTCCCCTGCTCTAGAGTTTCCTAGACTGTTTTCCCCAAGTACTTGCCTTTTATGAAGAGTTGCCAACTAGCTAGCAAAATAAAATAACGAAGCTACGTGAGCTGTCGCGCAGATCGACGAGTCGGCTGTGAGAGGCTGAAGTCTACAGTTGCGCTGATTCCATCATTTATCTAACAAATTACAGTTGAGCTGAAAATACAATGGAATGGCCCTTAAGCTAGTGATGGGGGTTGTTCCAGAGAAAACGGAGGCGGTGTGTTTAAAAAAAATAAAAATAAATAAAAAATAAAAAAAACAGCGCTGGAACACCACAGTCGTGTTGTATCAGTAAACCTTCCAGTCGCTCGAGTAATCCCGAAACTTTAACAAACCTGCTAGTGTATAAGTTCTCATCATGAAGTCATATTCCCTCCAAGATAAGCAACAATAATTTTTTTTTATTTATTTTTTTTTTTAAACCACTTTTTGTATAAGCTTTCGGGACTAGGTAGTTAAATTTGGTGCAAAATTTTTTTTTATTTATTTTTTTAAAAAATCCCGTAATTCATACTCAAACGCAATAACGCGTCTATTTGAGTCTTAATGGGCAAAACATTAGACATGCATGTGCACACATGAAATTGTGTACGGCATCTGATAATGTTTTGTGTTTTCCTATTTCCATTTCCTCCCATTTAACTCCAACCAAGTCCTGTAATGAAGGTATGTACCAGCCTTCATTTGCTTCACTGCAAATCCGACATGAACTGTTTCAATCTAATATTTATAGAAATACCGATTAGTCAAATATGTTGCCTCTAAAGCAGTGCTTGTATTTCTTTTCATGCGTATTTACTTTCTTGGGAGTGTGCAGTCGTGTAAGTTTCATGCTGAAAGGCAAAACAATGCAAAGAAGTGCCAAAAAGTAAATTGGCCAGCGTTTACTTTTAATTAAATGATGAGATTTCTAGTTCACTTGATTATGCAGAGTTGGTACACAGCTATGACGTGGTCAACATTGAGGAATTACATTGGATTAGTTGCATCATTTGTGCCTCTGTTCTTTCTATATGACTTCTTTCTCTGTCATTCTGTACTCGTGTTTGTATCAGTATGGCAGCCTGGGAAAAGCCTTCACGTGGAGAAATTTGGACATTTTTTGCTGTAGTTCTGAAAACTGAGATATGTTTGACTTTTTCACGTTTCTCAACCAGAAGTGAATTAGTTTACCCCAAAAGTTAAAAAAAAAAAAAGTGGTGGAGAAACCTGCATTTTAAAGATTTCGTTCCAACTGTGGCGTAGGAGCATCATGGACCGATATCTGATTACAAAATGACTTGATTTAGGTTTATGTCACTATACAACAACTTGATCAAAACATGACCTTCGCTATGTAAGAAAATCACTTAGCTAGTACAGATAGCTGGCGTTGCTAAACTGCCAACAAAACTACCGGGTGTCCCAAAAGTCTCCACACATGGGGGAAATTAACACCTTTTAGCAAAAAGTTCACTCTCATGGCTGGATCGGGAAGCTGTCGCAAGGTTACGATGAGACCCGAGAGGCTTTTCACCTGCTAGTGTGAACACTGGATAACTGATTATACACTTTAACCGAGAACGGTTTTTGGAAAACCCCCTTGGATGTCACTGGCTGAAATTATAAATTTTTTTTAAAGTTAAAAAAAAAACCAAACGGTTGATTGTTTCCGCATGTCTCGTATGTTGATGTTAAGAAACCATAAATGCTTTTATTGACTTTTTAACCATGCCTAGGCTATCATCCATGTTGGGTAAGGTCTAAAACCTTGCTAGCGACATACACTCACCAGAGGCACGAACGATCTCTGATAATTCCTTCCAAGCTTTATTTTTCTACATAATGTCTCTTGTATATTATAGGATAAGATGAAGCCATGCTTATATGTTTTTTTTCCCCCCTCATATTGTTGTCAAACAGTAAATGGGAACTAATTGTAGGTAGGAAATTGGGAAACTGACAAAAACCGCAGACCATACACGCCATAGGATTGGTCTGATAAACCATTTGAGCCACTTGTTTGGATTTGTTGTTTTACCACGCCATCTAATTTGCATAGAATTGAGAAAATTCCAATTTAGCTGAAATCATGTCTCCGCGTTGGACATTTACATAGAAAATGAATGGTCATCTGTCGCTTTGTTGCTTGCTCGTGTGAACGTAAGGTTCATTGTGTACAAACTGTAGAAACCAATATGATGCTTTTCAGTACATCATGCTACCTGTGTATAACTTTCATCTGTAAAGAAGACACCACAGGAGCAGTACATGCTTACGAAACCTGCTATGTGTTTTGTTTTGGGTTTTTTTTTTTTTTTTTTTTTAAAAGCTGACTTAAAATTACAGCCCTTAAGGAGAGGATTGTAAATGGTAGCCTACTGTACAATGAGATGCCTGAAAGGTTCAACCTTAATTATTCATTTGGTTTTTTTTTTTTTTGTTTTTTTTTCTTTTTCTAAAACATGTTAATGGTAACCATGAGTTTACTGAAAGGTGTTCAATTTACTGACGCTTGAACTGTAATAATCATTCAGATTTAATGGTGTTGCATATTATTTGTATATCTGTATTCGTTTGTTATATATCTTACTTTCACTTCGTGGTTTTTGTTGTGACACTTTTACATAGAGCGCATGGGAATAATTTTGAGTAATGAAAAGAACAAATGTTATGATGGAAAGTTTCAGTACAAGCTTTATGATGGATTTTGACTTGCTGTAATTAAAACTATCTACATAAATATGACGATACTACAAGATACATTTTAGCTACCTGATACTGGGTAGACAATATAAATGTACTAATTTATACGCAGATTATGAATTATGTAGAAATTCATTTTGGGGAAGCCATATAATCCAAATCAGGATGTGCATGTAGTAGTTTTATAGTTTGGAATGCTATAATGGGAATATTTGTGTTATTTTGTTATTGATCATTCATTAACAAATTCCATAAATGTGACCAATCATTGTAGGAGAGCTAATGTGACGTTTTGTTACTTATACAGTCCCCCCCAAAACTATTGGAACGGCAAGGCCAACTCCTTTGTTTGTGCTATACACCAAGGACATGATGGATATGAGATGAGTGTTTTAGGATTACAGCTTTTATTTCCTGGTATTTACATCTAGATGTGTTAAACATCATAAAACCTTTTGTATCAGACCACACAATTTTGAGGTGAGCAAAAGTATAGGAACAGATAAGTCTTAAAGTAAGTAACACTTAACATTTGATTGCATATCCCTTGCTTGCAATAACTGCATCAAACCTGTGATTCACTGATCTCACCAAATTGTTGGTTTCTTCTTTTGTGATGCTTTTTGCAGGCTTTTACCGCAGCCGTGACACTACCTCCACCATGTTTCACAGATGAGCTTGTATGTTTTAGATCATAAGCGGATCCTTTCTTTCTCCACACTTTGGCCTTTCCATCACTTTGGTAGAGGTTCATCTTTGATTCCAGAACTTGTGTGGCTCATCTCTGTACCAGGGAATAAAAGCTGAAATTTTAAACTCTCTTCTCATATTCATCTTTTGATCTCAAACCCAAATGTCTTCAGTCTACAGCAAAAACAGTTGAATTGGGCTTGATGTTCCAATAGTTTTGGATGGGGACTGCATGTTTCAGTAACAGCTAGAGATCCGATACAATGATCTATGGCAAATTTTTTATAAAACTATCTACTTTAATGTGCAGCTCATCACATGCTTGTGTGTTGTGTGCCTGTTGATATTTCAGTGTTAACTGTCTTGTAAAAAAAAAAGCCGTGCTAAGCCGTGCTTTCTGAACATTTTCACGTAGCTTTTGAGCAGTACCAACGTTGGGCTTCTATTGAATTTCTAATAACTAAAGAGTTTTAATTTGGAAGGTCATTGTAATTTGATGAGCATAAATGTATTTGCTGAGTTATACCCCTCAAAACGTGCACTGAAATCTTCTATAAAAGCAGTGAAGGAACATTCTTTTGTGTTTCATGGATACTAGTCTGGCAAACAGTTGGCAAAAAAAATGTTTTAATCTGATTTTTAATCATGTATATGTGCAGGAACTAGGGGTCACCTTAAAAAAAAAAGTTCTTATTTCCATTTGCCTTTGGTGCAAAGCCTGGTCGTCAATTCCAGCACAAAAGTGTTGTACTTGTGTCTGACATTTGTATTTTGTTTTTCTGTAAAAACAATCTGTACTTCTATTGGACAAACATTAAAAAATATATAATTTTTGCTGTTCGTCTTCTATCTCATCATTTCTATTGTCACTGACGTTTCTTACGGAAGCTTAGTGGTTTAAACCTGTTCGTACGACCCCAATTCCGAAAAAATTGGGACAGTATGGAAAATGCAAAAAAAAAAACAGTCATTTGAAAATTCAATTCACCCTTTACTATATTGAAAACACAATATTAACACATTATTTGATGTTACACTCATTTCAAATCTGATGACTGCAACACGTTCCAAAAAAGTTGGGACAGTCGCCTGTTTACTTCTGTGTAACATCACCTTTTCTTTTAATAACACTTATTAAGCGTTTGGGCACTGAAGACACCAGTTGGTTAAGTTTAATAAGAGAATTTTCTTTTAATAAATCACAATTTGGAGTTCAAAACACTTGAAATCTTACGTGTGTTGATTTTGTAGGTAAATAAGTTTTGTTGGTAACATTTTAAGTAATGTTTAGTCATGATTACCTTGTTTAAGTAAAGACAACGTTAGGGTGTACTTTTCCCACAGAAGAACCTCACATCTATTAATATTTCTGTTGAATAAATGATTGAAAAAGCTATTTTTCCTTGTGGTTTTGTTCAATTATATCAACTTTATTAATCGGCACTGTTTCAAAGATGAGTAAACGTTTACTTGTTCAAGTATATTTTAAAAAAGCCAACAATTTCCATGGGGTGTACTTATTTTTTCACATGAGTGTACATATTGACCAAACTCAATTTGTTATTGAATGAATGAACATTCAGTCCAATGTATAAATGGATTGCAGATGTCTGGGGGACTAGATATACAGTACAGATTCTGTGGTAAGACTGAAAACAATGGCAAAGTAAGAAAACAATGGCAAAGTAAAAATAGGTGCATTTGAATATTTATCTGGTATTTAATCTATGTCAGACCATATTACAAGATATTTATTGGACTGGAATATTTCGTGCTTGATGACGACTTTGCGTACTCTATCAATTGAGCAACATTTCTCCATTCAGTTATTATTATTATTTTTTTCCCTCAGTCTTTCATTTGAATAAATCCAGTTTTTATATAGCCAGTTTGTCGCCCGCTGATTGGTCGAGGTCGTTCAACTGCACTTGTCTGATTGGACGTTGGTTCCTGTGCAGATTTTTTCCCCCACTGAGAATCTCCATGGTGAATGGCCGATTAGCTTGGTGGCGCGCGGTAAACGCGGATTGGCTGAAGCCGCACAGACGTCCCATGCCGATTCGTCGAATCTAGCTGCCCGGTGTCCGGGTAAGATGGCGGCGGAAGAGCAGTGCTCGGCACCACCTCGATGGAAGTCGATATCTTTAACGCACGTAGAGTATCCAGCTGGTGAGTGTAATTTTTGATTCTTTGTTTTTTCCCTAAAGCGATTCACATCGACGAACAGCACTTTGTCTTTGCTGTAAAGGCTCTGTAAGGTTTTACAACTGAATGGACACGACTAAGGGATTGCTTGCCAAATAGTGATACCATAGGAAAGCGCGCCTACTTCGCTCAGGCGATCTGGATTTTTTTTTTTTCTCCACTCATATTCCGACCAATCCGACCTCCTGATCTGTGATTGGCTCAAATTCCTTGTCTGGGCGTAATCATAATTCTGGGTACTATGACTTGCACTCTACCCTAACCCAGGGAGGTGGTATACTACCAGCCAATCCTACAGGAGAAGGGCGTGGTTAAACGGAAGACGGGTGAGATAGAAAATAAGGACCGCGGGCAGTTTAATTAGAGCTGCCGAATTGTGAATTCGATTCGCGCATGCGCGTTTATATCCGTACTCTCCCTACTGTCTGGGACTCCCTTTAGCTAGGCATTAGACATTTAACAGTTCATAAAATCTGTGCATATTCTCACAAATAAACCTCGAAAGTATCGCCTCGTCACTTCTGCAGTTCTATTAATTATATATATATTTTTACATTTACTTTCTAGTCCTCACGTTTAAGGAACGCCATCTCTGGACTCGGCTAGCTAGCCGGCTAACTTGCCAAACTGTGTGTGTGGGGTTTTTTTTTTTTTTTTAAATAAATTTTATTATATATTTTTTGTTATTAGCTTCCCTGCTATGCTAGCTGTCTTTATAAACGTTGTATAGTCAGTTAACCCGCTGTCATGATGCAGCAGTCGCGTTCAAATCTCAGCTTGTTGCTTGTCTGTCATTTTGTTTGAAAAACAAATTTTAAAAACAGAAAGCCGTGGATATTTAAGCGGTTCACATGAGCTAGCTCGCTAGTTCGTAGTGCTCTTGTTGTCCTTTATAATCATATCAAGACTACCCATAACCGAAAGAACACCGCTCATTTGATTTATTTATCTTAAATATTTTAACTGTAATGGTGGTGCTGTTTGTTTGTTTGTTTGTTTGTTTGTTTTTGTTTTTTTTGACACTACCTGAGGAAGGTGTGGCCAGACAGGCTGTATACTACCACAGTATCAAGCAGTATGTCAAAATAGTGCGTCCCATAAAGGCTCAAATTGTCTTTAGCCACGTATTTACCCTCACTGCATTATTACTATTTAGTGCTGTAGTATACGGAGTTGACATGTAGGCATAAAGACCAGAGAAAGCCACCGGTGGTACCGTCCAGTTTGTTTGTATACTGTTTAGTACGCTAGGTTGTGGTTTCGGACGGTAGCCAAATAGAGGGATTCCCTCCCACGTGACCGCAGACCAACTCTGAGCTCATGGTGGTGGGAAGCGGGTTTTGTCTTGGGCCTCTTCAAGTGCGTTGGAGTGAAAACATCCAAGAGCTGTCCAAGAGGAGGCTGTAGTTGTCCCAATTATTATTATTATTAATAATATTATTTTTTATTTTTAGGAAGGCTATAATAAGACAGACTGAATATCCTGGGACGTGAAATGAGGACACAGAGCAGGAGGATTTACTCAGTATCATCAGTTCTGTGTACACGTTTGTGTCTCTTTGCTAAAACCTGCTTGTCAGTGGTCTTTACTTCTCTTGAGTTCTAAACCAGACTGATTACACGTTCTACGTGTCGGATTACATGACGAAGATCTTTAACGCACAAGTTCTCAACCCTGGTCCTGTCCCTGGTGGTCAAAGAACCAATGGGTGGCCCTTTTTAAGCCTCTAATATACTTCAGTTTTCTCCCCCCGCGTACGCTAGCATGTGCGCACAGTCATACGCATAGCCTTTCAAAGTATACTGGACTATAAGTCAGTGCAGAGAAGTAAAGCAGGTCTTCCTGTGCGAAAGACGACAACGAAGAAGAATCACAGCAACATGAAGAACAATGCTTGTCGATTAGCACCCATATACAAATTCTTATACTCTTTAAGGCTAGAATTATACAAATGCGGATATTTTCTAACCTGCACTCGTTTCGCTCTCTTCCGTTTATTCCGTTTTTTTCTTCGACTACCTTGAGAATCAACGGCCGTGGGTCACTGTCGCCACCTTGTGGAACAACTAAATAGTGCAAAAGAATTAAATGCGCGTGTGTGCCGTGTGCGTACTCTGCTGATGACGAAATTTGCGTCACGCGTACTGTATACTGTTCCTAGCATACGCGTAAAAAGTGAGGCATACTTTCTGCTTAAAGGGTCATGAAAACGCCCTCTTTCAGCTGAAGTCTACCTCTCAATGTTTTTGAAAAATGCAACTTAAATGGTCGTGAATGGCTGTGTGAAGAAGGGAGGGGGAGTGGGCGTGGCAGGGAAAGGCAGGGGAGGAAGAGGGGGCGAGCCTTCAGAACACTCACAATAAAGATGGATAGTGACAAAGAGGTTTGCAGTGGCAGCAGTATGCAGGGTTCTGATGTTGATGAGGCAGAGGAGTTCTCTCCTCCTGAATCCCCAGGGCTAAATGGAGACACAGTAGATAGCGGTGCAGGTCCTCTGCCCTATCCATTTGAACCGTTAGCTACTGGCGTGACTATGGAAGAAAACGTAAAACAAAACCGGAGGCAGCGCGGGTGGGAGAAGTGTCGGAATGGTAGCTAGCTAATAGGCTTGAGCTTTTCACGAATAAAAGGTGACGGCTCTTCCCTTCAACACAGACTCTCGTCGTATAGTTTTACACACGATGGCCTGCGGAGCTTTAAGCGGTTTAATTAGCTCAAAAGGCAAGTAAAACTGTCATGGTTAAACATTAGACACATACTTCATTTGTAGGGATGGAAAAGTCCTCGGGACCGAGTATTGCATCATTGTGTAGACGCAAACTGCTTTCATGAGCAAGTCCGAAGTCCACCTTTCTCCAATTCTCATAGCTCTCCCGAATAAACACACTCGAACTCTTACATCACTGAAACGAACACCTCCGACCCATTTGAAAGCCTCTCTCAGCTACTACATCTGTAGAAAAGCACCACATGCTGTCATGAATAATTAAGAGACCGCATCTTCTCATAGGATAAGAACACGCAGGCTCATGAATAATCATGAGACACCGACACATCATCGATGTACTATAGTGATATCTACTCCCTTCCTGAGGCCCTATCCTAACTCGTTAATCGGTATCGGGCCTCATGGTTGTTTACTTACAAAAGAAGTTTCCGTGAACGTCTAATGCCAATTTATTGCTGTGCAGAAAGGTACAGGATGATCCACAAAAACAATTACTGGGCAGTAAGACACGGAATTCATCTAACTCAATACACACTTAGAATATAACTTGATTTAAAAAGTTGTTGTTCTATGGTTTTAAGATTGTTTCTAGATACATATAGATCATGCTTGTTAACTAATACTGATTTATTAGATTATGCTCCTAAGTAATAATTCGAAATGTTGTTTATACATCTTGATTACACGTCATCAATATATTCTATATGAGGAAGAAACATAGTGGTAGAAATATTACCTACTAAAGACAAATATCAAGTTAACCTCACAGAGACTCAGTTAGAACTCCCAAGAATAAAGTAATGTATGCCGTTAAACAGTTTACAACACAGGGCTAGTGTTTTATAATTGGTTACAAGTAGACAAAGAACTTGATGCTTATTGGTCAAATAAAGATAACGTTAGCACCAACGATCCTAAATGACTATGTAATTAGCAGGAAAGAAAACACGTGTATAGTAAGAATCTAACGTAACACCAAGAACATGAGAACGACTTCGTGTCTGTTTAGGTTCCAGACCTATCCCATCCACCACGCATAAATAAGAGGACACGATCGCAACTTCATTTCACTCCAGTGCAGGTGCCTTAAATCAGTCCTGATAGCGTACGACTCCCTTAAGCCTAAAGCATCCCTTACTCCCTTAGTAGTTGGGCCTTCAAGGACATCTCTCAACATCCTAACACGCACCAGCCAAAATAGTAAGAAGCAGATGTGCTAAAACTTCTAGCTACCAACATAATGCGTGACTGCAGAATATAATGCAGGATTAACTAACATAAACGATTAATAAATTAAGGACGGCATGAAATTAAATTATCCGTGTTAATAATTTGCAAAGATTACACACAGGATTACACTGTACGGTTTATTTTTTATTTATTTGTTTATTTATTTTAAAGCCCAATTTTGTTGTTGCGGACAAAAATAGTAGCTATCCATGCATTTTCTGTACCGCTTATCCTACACAGGGTCGTGCGAAGCTTGGAGCCTATCCCAGGGGACTCGGGGCACAAGGCATGAGACTCCCTAGATGGGGTGCCAACCCACTGCAGGGAACAATCACACACATTCACACACTATGGACAATTTAGAGATGCCAGAAGTTATGTGCTCGTACGCGGCTAATTTAGTGCCACTGCGACCAAAGGTAACCAACGCAGAACTTCTTGCGGTGTGAGAAATTGTGGATTTAAAATCTCAGACCAGTGCGATGTCGCTCGCCTAAAGTCCACCAATAGGAGAACATCTTGGGGATTATAAATCTCATGGGATGGCAACAAACACGGACGTAGGAATGGCAAAGTGTACACGACAATACTGACTTGCTACAGTATGTTACCATGTGCGATGGCAACCTCATATCTCCAAAAACAACGACATTAGAAGGAATATTATCTTTGATAATGTGTTATATTATGTTTAACAATATCTTTATTGTACGCCAGATGGCGCTGTTTGACTTGGCTGCACTTCATTCAGATTAATGTTGTAGCAGTACAGAGTAAATCCGATTAATGTTATAGCAGCAGGATTAAATTCAAAATACTGTTAAAGGAGCGCTGTATCAGCACGAAGCAATTCTCCAAAATTCTCACAGACTCCCCGAGTTTTCTCTACAATGATCATTTGTGGAAAACTACAAAAATGAACTCTGTCATTGATCCAAATGTGTTGAAATGTTGCACCTGGGGGATATATTTCCCACAATGCAGTATTGAGGAGGAATCCGCCTTTGCTGCTTGCAGCTATATTTGCAGTTATTGCTGCACAAGGGGGTCATACCAGATACTGAAAGCAAAGGTTCACATACTTTTCCCACTCACAGATAGGTAATATTGGATCATTTTCCCCAATAAATAAATGAGAGTACAATAGTTTTCTCATTTGTTTAACTGGGTTCTCTTTATCTACTTTTAGGACTTGTGTGAAAACCTGATGTTGTTGTTTTAGGTGACATTTATGCAGAAATGTTGAAAATTCTAAAGGGTTCACAAACTTTCAAGCACCATTTTAATATATTTTATATACAATATATACACCTAATAACGCTAATGCTGGGTTTATTTATTCCTTTATTTTTAATGAACAGGTGATCTGGCAGGGCAGATCCTGGCATATGCCAGTCTGCTGCCGATGGCGATCCTGGTTGGCTTTGTCACGCTCATTGTCTTCAAGAGAGAGCTGCATACGGTGAGTCTTCTTACAGATGTGGCCATTGAAAATGCGCGTGAAAGGAACAAGGATCCTGCGATTTCATGCGTTATCACGCGTGTGCTGCGGGTGCAGGAAAAACAAGACCAGTAGGGGGCAGTCATGTTTCATTTGAACAAAAACTGCTTGCTAGTCTATAAAGTAGTTCTGCTAGGATGCATACTTTATACACATGTATTCTTTTACCAACCAAACGGTGCTGTTGTTTGAAGGCTTTTACACTAACTAACTCCAAATCGAATCTTTCCCTTGCAGATCTCGTTCTTTGGCGGTTTGGTGATGAACGAGGGGCTAAACTGGTTGCTGAAGCACATCCTACAGGAGCCCCGCCCATGTGGAGGTATGACAGGGGCGCGTTCTTCATACGTGGCTTACCGAATCAACTGGATTGGATTGTTGTCGATTTAAATAAATAAATAAATAAATAAATAAATAAAACAGATCTTGAATTCGTCCGTTCTTTGAAACGGGTTATTAGACTGTTGTTGTTACCAAGACAACAAGCCTGCAAGCTCAGACCTGTTCAAGAGCTGGCTTGTTCAACGTTAGACAAGATTAGATTTGTGGATTTTAGAACCATTTATATATTCACAATAATGCATACTTTCACCGGCCACCATGCATATACAGGTCAGGAATTTCAGTTCATGGATGTTGGTACCAGACAGGCTGGTTTGAGTATTTCCAAAACAGCTGATCTCCTGGGATTTGCGACATGGAAGCCCTAGGAAGGGGGCACGGCAGTGCTTCACCAGTTCATCATGCCCGTGTGTAGTGACTTTGCATACATCATGCCATGCCATATACCATTTTATGTGCTGTTATTTCAGGAGGCCACACCACAGTAACCACAGAGTACGGCATGCCGTCCAGCCACTCGCAGTTCATCTGGTTCTTTGTCGTTTACTTTTTCCTCTTTCTTTATTTAAGGTAAGTCATTATCAAGGTCAGTATCATGCCTTTTGAATTAAGACCTAGGACAGATAGGACACAAAAATAGGCAAGGTGCACTGGGGTACATCATTTTATATCTTTCTCATATTGCATGCTTTAATCTATACAGCAAGAGAATTAACAGTACATTAAAAATAATCGAGAACATATTCAGATTAAAAACCAGATAAGACCGATAAGAATAAAATGATCCTTGCTGTAAACCATCTATAAAATAAACCCAAAAAAAAAAAAAGTGAATGCTAGACCTTTTTTTTTTTTTTCCTCCTGACAGAATGCACCAGACAAACAATGCCAGATGTGTGGAGTTGTTATGGAGACACGTGCTGTCAATCATCCTACTGGGTGTGGCTTTGTCGGTGTCGTACAGCAGGTAAGGTTTGTGTTTGTCGTAATAGTTGTTCTAATATTGCATTTATCGGTCAAGGTGTTTATCATTTATTTGTTTGTGTTCACAGAGTTTACCTTCTCTACCACACCTGGAGTCAGGTGATATATGGGGGTGTAGCTGGAATGGTGGTCGGCGTGGTCTGGTTTTTCATAACGCAGGAAGTGCTGACGCCGATCTTTCCCAAGATAGCAGCCTGGTAATACACGCGCGTTCTAATCCGTTACAAGAGGATTTACAATTTGAGCATATTACTAAAAACTTTTATTTATAAAACTCTGATGTGTAGTATTTGAATTTGTAATATAAGTATTGTGACTGTGTTGTTAGTTTTAATTTTGTTAATCGTAAAGTGTAGCTTTTTAAAAAAAAAAAAAAAAATTTATTTGGAGTCCGAGTCTTTTTTTTTGGGACCATGTGTCCACTACAAATAGGAAGATTTCTGTCCGTGTAGATCTAGGAAGCATTTTTATATTGAAAGCGTGATCAGGTTTATGAGGTAAGGAGCCTTATAAAATGATGTAGTTACAATCATTAATTGATTTTTATACGATGATTTCTTGATTCTGATTGGTCAAAAGGTATTGATTAATTTTCTGTATACTGCTGTGGCTGCAAGGATATTCACAGGTTTATACAGTACTGCTTGAAAGTTTGCACTCCTGAGGAGGGTAACAATGGTCTTGAATTTCCTCCATTTGTACACAATCTGTCTGACTGTAGATTGGTTTGGAGTCCAAACTCTTTAGAGATGGTTTTGTGACCTTTTCCATCCTGATGAGCATCAACAACTCTCTTTCTGAGGTCCTCAGAAATCTCCTTTATTCTTGTCATGATACACTTCCACAAACATGTGTCGTGAAGATCAGACTATGATAGATCCCTGTTCTTTAAATAAAACCTGGCGCTCGCTCACTCACTCACTCACTCACACCTGATCGTCATCCCATTGATTGAAAACACCTGACTCGAATTTCACCTTCAAATTAAACTGCTAATCCTAGAAGTTCACAGAAGTTTGCCGCTCACATATGTAATATTGAATGATTTTCCCCAATAAATAAATGGCTAAGTATAATATTTTTGTCTCGTTTGTTTAACTGGGTTCTCTTTGTCTACTTTTAGGACTTGTGTGAAAATCTGATGATGTTTTAGGTCATATTTATGCAGAAATATAGAAAATTCTAACGGGTTCACAAACTTTCAAGCATCACCGTATAAATGTGCTCATTCTAATACGTTATTCTTATCATTATTACTTAACACAGGGATTTGTATGGCGCTCGTTCAGTAACATTTAAATGGATATAAATGGATTAACCGTGTCATTCTTTAATAAATAAATAATTGTTAGTGCAGGTAAATTGCTGTGGTATAAGAGGAATAAAACTTTTGGGGGCGTGCTGCTATTAGAAAACTTTTTCTAACTCTTTCTTTCTCTCTCAGGCCCATATCAGAGTTTTTCCTAGTGAGGGATACGAGTCTCATTCCCAATATTCTGTGGTTTGAGTACACGGTGACCAGATCAGAAGCCAGGTAACCTTCACCTGTTGGTTATTCATGTAATCCATTCTTTAGTAGGGTTTTGTTGTGTGTTTTTTTTTTTTTTTTTTTTTTTTTTTTCCCTCCCCCCCCTCTCTCCTCCTCTCCCTTTGAACATTTATCATTCAACCAGACACTTTTGCTCTATTACTTGAAAATCTATTTTAAAAAAAATTGTCTACATTTATACTTAAAAGTCTGCTGACCTTTGACCCCAATGTTCCTTCATGCAGAAACAGACAACGAAAGCTGGGAACAAAACTCCAGTGATCCGCACTCACGGCTTCTTCAAACTGACAAAAAAAAAAAAAAAAAAAGGACCACAAAAATGCAAACACACTCTCACTCATATACACACACACACACACACACACACACACACACTCCTACATTCTAACACACTGGAGATTGAACGTCTGAACTGTCCGGGTTGAGGCTTTCCGTTTTCAGGCGGACCAAAAATGAGAGTTCAATCGAGAGGTCAAAGGGGCGGGGCCTGCGTAGGGGATCAACCCTCTCCTCTCGTCATCTCTTTCCGATGCATGCTGACTGTGCAAGAGGCGAAGCTATTT
>JANDJT010000081.1:1889606-1904168 GCA_024331685.1 Stegophilus panzeri
CCCGTCAGTCAGCTCGCCTCGCTCTTCCCGTCAGTCAGCTCGCCTCGCTCTTCCCGTCAGTCAGCTCGCCTCGCTCTTCCCGTCAGTCAGCTCGCCTCGCTCTCGTCACATGATGAATGAACTCTGACTCCTGCTGATCTGTGCTGCGACTCTGTTCATGCCGAATTGAGCAGACGCGTTCAGTTTTTAATTGTAGCGTCCGGTCTCTAACTGAACTAAATGATTTTTTTTTATTTATTTTTTTTTTTTATAAATAGTAATAAAAAAGTAAAACGCTAGTGGGGGCGGTGCCACAGTGGGCAAATGATGTAAACGGTGTGGAGCCGAACACCGTGTAACCACGACTATCGCAGCAAGCCTAACACACACGATTGCGCATGGGAGAAAAGTTAAAACCATTTATTAATGATAACGTAAGGTGGCGACAAGCCAATAAGGACTAAGCTGTCATGTAGAAATGTGTGAAAATAATCATTCAAGGCTTGTGTGATTGAATTATCCCTGAACACACATTTTTCCATTTTAAAATATCGTGATCAATGTTTAATCCTCCAGGATAAACCTAAACTAGTAAAATTCAAAAGGACAGGAAAACAAGTGTTTCCAGTTTAAGGAGAGTAGAGGAGGGTTTAATATTATCAGCTGGATGGTGTGATTCTCCAGTAATGCACAGTGTACAGTGGGGGGGGGAGGGTAATCATAATAAATTAGTTGTCTGATGTTGACCAACATTCATGACCAACATTTTCACTGATCTGAGCAGAAGAGTGCCAGAAAGTACCAGTCAAAAAAAAAAAAAGCATTGATTTTTCCATTTTTGGTTGAAATGTTTTGGGGCCATCTATAATAAATATAATAAACTGATGTTAAATCTATACTTGTTTAATGTTCGCTAAGTTGAACATACTCTCCTAGATTTTATTTCACATTAGTGAACTCAAAACATTCTCCATTTACCATGACTGAAGGCAAGATTTGAGATTTGGGGCTAGGGGGCATAGCTTTGAGGAAGTGCCGGTTAATATCAGAGCATTCAAAACACCTGTGCAAATCATTCCAGATTCCCATGTAGATTTGGGAAGGGGGAGGGGTTGCTCTTTTGGCATATTTTCAACTACATTTTTAGCTCCCCTGTTTTTGGAGGGCTGCAGGGCTGGAGCGTACTAAACCTTCTGCAGCTCTGGGGTTTCCATATTTTCAGCATTTGAATCCAGTCGGTTTTGCTTTCGCAGACGAAAACGAAAGGTTACGCATGCTAGAGAGGCACCATTTCTCTGTGGCTAACACGTGTGCACAGCCTCCATCCCCACCCCAAACCTCAATATCCATAATGCACATAAACATTAACTTTTTATTCTCTAATACTAGCATACACCAATGTTTTTGACTGGATGTTGTGATTTTTGTAATATTATATATAGATGATGGGGTTTTTTTTTTTTGTTGTTGTTATTATATGCCCAATGCATGTAAGTTTTCATATCGGCACCCTGACCTCTCAGGCTACCAGTGAAGAGAAAACAGTGTTTTTAAATTTATTAGGCCTGCAGGTAACTTTTTCATTTAAATTTTTTAGAGGAAGTATTCTGACTCAAAAGGGAACCAACTTTCGGGTTCCCACCGAATAGTGGGATTATAAATCATTACAGTTTAGAGGAGTGGAGGTAGGTGTGCATTAGGACCCAACAAAAAGTTGCAGGAGGCGGCGTTCCTTGCATCCCAGTGCATTACTGCCTGATGATGGTGTCACCAGACCAGCTGCAGGGTCTTCAGCCGGGAGCCACGCCTCATCGACGTTTCACTCCAATATTCCTAGAACATCTCATTGGTAGCGCAGTTTCATTTATGCTTGTGGGCGTCTTCTACTTCCTCTGAAAGTTTGAATTTATTACGCTGCAGACCATAGCATGATGTCTGGTCAGAGAGAACTTGTAGTGCCGCTGGCTGGGAACTGAAACTCCTGAACATGGTCCTCAGTCATTGCTGGGTTTTGGCAGGGTGTCCTAGGTGGACCTGATGAGCAAGCTAAACCTGGCTTGTAAGTACCTTTCACATGTAATTTCAGCTAATTGCACTGTTGATGATTCCCTCCCATGTTATCTAGCTTTCTGTCGCTTCCTGACTTCGTACTACTTCTCTTTTATCCCGCCTTGCTTCAGAGATCATCGGCTCTCTTCTTGTGGCTGATAACCATGACTCTGGACTTGTTCCCCACCCTACTGTCCTACTGCCTGACCTGATACTTCAGTCTGCTTGCTCCAGTCTCCACTTGCTATCTATTCAGATGCAGGTGTTGGTGTCTGATCTGACAAGTCTCTTCTCTAGAATTGACCTTGCCCTCTCTTGTCTGTAGCTCAGGCTGATTGATGTCGGTGCCAACTGAAGGGTGTTCCTTTCTAAAAGGCCAACATTTGAGGAATAAGCAAGGTAGACCCAGCCATTTGCACGTGTAGACGTTGGTCTTGGACTCCATCCTCAGTACCGTGGATGCTGTAACCTCGCAAAGTTTCAGGGGCCTCGTTAGCCATTATGAGCGTGATTCACACTTGTGAATCACGAGAAACGCCATTTGTTTCAGGATGTCTTAAGAATTTTTGAGGTAAAGCTCATATTCTATTCAGAATGACCGACTATGAGTTCTCCACTGTATCAAGTTCCTTCTGTCTCTGAATGTTTGTGTCCATTATGGTTGCTTCTTATGCCTCACACCTCATTTTATGGCAATGGGCCACAATCCCACTGTCTGTGATCAGTGTCTGTTTAAATCATCCTTTTTTTGCTCAGCAAATCAACTGGTGTGTTTTTGGCTCAGTAGTTAAGGCTCTGTGCTTCTGACAGGAAGGTTATGAGTTCAAATCTCAGCACAAGGAAAATTTCAAGCTTTTCAATTTATTCAACAGAAATATCAATAGATGATATTCTTCTGTGGAAAAAGTAAGTACACCCTTGGCCTCAGAAGCTAGTATTGCCCTCTTTAGCAGAAATAACGTCTTGTAGGAGTTTTGCGTAATTGTCCATCAGGCTTGCTGGAATTTCTGACCACTCTTCCATGTAATATTCTTTCAATTGCAAGATGTTTGAGGGTTTTCTTGCACGTACGGCCCGTTTCAAATCCCCCCACAACATTTCAATTATGATTCAAATCCAAGCTTTGACTAGGCCTTTCCATAACCCTCCATTTCTTCTTTTTGAGCCATTGCTTGGTGGATTTGCTCGTGTGTTTAGGATCTTTATCTTGTTGAAAGGTTCACTTTCATTTCGACTTCAACTTTCGGACAGATGGCCTCACATTATCTTCAAGCACTCTTTGATTATGATGCAGAATTCATAGTTGAATCAGTGAATGCAAGCTGTACAGTCCCTGAGGAAGTGAAGCAACCCCAAACCATAACATTTCCACCACTGTGCTACACAGTTGGTATGAGGTGCTTCTCCTGAAAAGCTGTCTTTGGTCTGCGCCAAACATGTCTGCTGTTACTGTGACCAAACAACTCTATCTCTGATTCGTCCGTCCAGAGCACAATCATCACAATAGCTGTGTAACCCTTAGCAGCCTGATGTATTTCAATCACCTTCTTCCTCATCATTTCTGGAATTTCTTTCAATATTGGATTTTATTTTAAATAAAGGAAAAAATGGTACTGGAATTTGCCCCCATCCAATTAATCGATCAATCAAAAATAATAATCGGCCAACTAATCGATTATGAAAATAATCGTTAGTTGCAGCCCTAGATTTGATTTTAACTTCTCAAAGAGCTGCAGATCACAAAATGTTATTAAAAGCAAGCCAATTATGGCTCTTATTTATTTATTTATTTATTTATTTAATTTTTTTAATGGTCTTTTTAAAAAACAGTCAGTAACACTAACTCTAGTGGTGGTGGACACACAGTGAAGACTAAATTCGTCTGGTTATTAGGCAGCTGAAATGTCTGTCGAGTCCTTTATTTCTCCGTTTTGTGTTTTTTTTTTTTTTTTTGTGTGTGTGTGTTTTTAGACAGTTATGGAGACGTGTCTGTGGTGCACAGCATCGGCCGAAAGCGATGTGGCTGTCACAAGGGTTCTAAACCGCTACTGCACCGATGCCATGACACCGAAAGAAATGCAGGATGCGAACAGTGACTTCATATATTGCCTGGAGTGCGTGGTGGAGTACCACCGAGCAAGAGAGAGGGTCCCTGCCCTGCACAAGGTACAAACACTCTGTGAATGAATACACACACCGAGCAAGTGTGGAGGCCACCACACTGCTAACACTACACTGTACACTTTAGGAACAAAGCAATAAAAATCGTCCCTATACCGCACAAGGTGCGCACGTGGCAGGCAAGCAATAACAAATGTAAACAATGATTTATTATGTATTGCGTAAATGTCAATAATGGATCACAAATTTTTGAGAAGGAGTTGTGAAACATTTCAATAAAGTTTGATTTTGGATGCAGTGTAGGCAAGCTCTAACAAATCGATCCATTTTAAAAACTGTCTACACTCTCAGACTTGCGTTTTTCTACTTCAGCATCTGTGGAAATTGGAGATCGCTCGTCTGCTCAAAGTCTTCCGGGACATGTTGGAGGCCGATCTGGAGGACTCCGACTTGTTCTTTGTCGACGACGAACAGGAGCAGCCCGTCTCAAAGTTTACACCGGAGGAATTTCTCAACGGGCTGAGATTCCCACTCATGGAAGTGCTGAAATACCCTTACCTGCTGTGCGACCGAGATCTCTGTAAGTTACTCCTGAAAGTTGAAGTTAAACGCTGTGAGACATCACTGCTTGTACTCGCATGCCCCTTGTTTTTAGCATGCCCTTGTCGACTTGCCCTGGCCATGAGAGAGCCCCCGCACGTCATCTTAAGGACCGTTTTTATTACTGTACTGGCTCAAATGAGGTTTTGTAGATGAACCCGTCCAGGGGTAGACTTCAGGAGTAAAACGTCCTTCAAACAAAGCTGTTTACAAGTGCGATCCAGCTCAAGGTTCTTCTACAGCACTGAGTTCTTGAATCCGATTGGTCCGAAAGTGTTTAATTTTGCATAACAAAAAGCGCTGATACACTCACGTGTCAGCACTTTGCAGCAGTCAGTAAGTTTTTCTTAAAAAATTAGCGATTCTGGTTTCTCAGTAATATGACAAGCTGCTTTTTTTTTTTTTTTTTTTTTTTGGTCTTATTTACTTCAAAAGACTGAAAAAAGAGAGGCTTTCAGGTTCTTGCACATAAATTGCGCAATCGCTAATAATAATCACGATTGAAAATATTACTCAGGAAGAATATTTGAAAATTTGCTGCTTGCCGTTTACATCTGGAAGTTGCTCTGGCTAAGGGCATCTGCTAAATGCCATAAATGTAAAATTCTGCACTTCCAAGGCGTGAAGTCTGTGGTTATCACCAAATAAAAGGCATTGAAACGGGTGGGAATTTTGGGGGTATTCTGTCCTTGTGGATGCAATGAATGAATGACGGTCTGTTCATAAAACAGCCGTCACCGTCGGCGATGACATGGTCCCCGAATTGCCTTCTGTATTGCATTTAAAACCTGACGGGTGAGTTGAGAGACCGCTGAAATTCTCAGTGATGATAGGAATGTGACGGTACCATGGCATGCTAAATGGCTTATTTGTCTCCTCAACCATTTTTGCTTTGTATGTGTGTGCCAAAAAAAAATAAATCAAGCCGTTATTCACACAATATCTTCATTCAACAACTTGGAGAATAACTAAAATGAAACAAAAGACTGGGCGGAACGTTGCTTAGCAGTGAGCACGTACACAAGGGTTTAAATATATATATAATATAATATAATATTAAAGATATATATATATATATATATTATATATATATTAAAGATATGCTGAAAACGTATGCGGCACGCGAGGTAGACCAGCAACGACGGGACACGGGTGGAGACGAGACATGAATTAAAACAAAAACATGCTGAAGGCTTGGGTGCAAGAGGGAGGTTGTTGACACGCCGACTCTTTAACCGTTCGTGCTGCTTCCGTCCTCGCAGCCGCTGTAGGGCGGTCACACTTCACCACATTTCCAATGTTCGTGGAAATTCTGATTAAAAATGCCAAAGCTATGTGCATTTGAATTTAAGATGTGTTGCAAGCACTGGAACTGAATTTTAATTAAAACATACTGTTGAAAAGATGACATGCATGATATTAACAATGCACTAACAATGGGGTTGTTTGGGGTTTTTTTTTTTTTTTTTTTTGATAAAAGAAAATCTAGAAAGATTAGTTCTAGTGGTTCAAACAATCCAGTGATGGTCGATAATGTCAGGGATTGAGCAGTTGAAACTATTTATGAGCCTTGTTTACTTTGGTATGGCAGTTTTAATTAATTTTTTTTTTAATTAATTAATTTTTTTTTTTTAATGTCTTACTCTCTTCTTAAGGAAATTCTTTTTCTCTCCAAGGTGAAATGGTGGTGAATGTGTTATGCAAAATGGAGGATATGCAAAACCCCCTACCAGTGCATGACCAGTATCAGGGAATTTACCTGCTCATGGTACACCCGAACAAAAAGGTATGTCCATGTATAGTTTTGGGACTTTTTGGTTTATCTCCGTTATATTAACTTGGTTGGAATTTTCCACAATGTAGGAAAATGTAGGAAGCCTATCCTACATGAACTAAGGCATTTGTGATGAGTTTTTATGTGATTTAAGTTTTTAATATTGTGGTTGTAACAGCTAATCGATATAATATTTGGCAACCTGGCAACAATTCATTATTGATTTGATTAGTTCTAATTTCTTCTATATAGAAGCATGTTGTAGCATGCACAGTCATATTTAATAGAAAAAAAAAATACAGCAATGCTATTTGAATCAATTAGCTGAGAGGTAGTTCAAAAGTTTTTGACCCTGTAGCACCGATGAATGCTACTTCGCTTAGTTTTCTTAGTGTAACATGCAAATTATCCTTCTGAAAGAGACCGCTGCCATTATTGAATACCGTTGCCATGAAGGCATGTACTTGGTCTGCAGCAACGTTTAGGTAGGTGGTATGTGTCAAAGTAACATCTACATGAATGCCAGGACCCAAGGTTTCCCAGCAGAACATTCCCCAGAGCATCACACAGCCTCCACCGGCTTAGCTTCTTCCCATAGTGCATCCTGGTGCCATGTCTTCCCCGGTTAAGCGATGCGTGCACACACACCCGTCCATCCACATGAGATGAAAGAAAACGTGATCCGTCAAACCAGCCCACCTTCTTCTGTTGCTCCATGGTTCAGTTCTGTTGCTCACGTGCCCATTGTAACTACATTATGACTGACGTTTATCAGATAATCTGTCACAGCATGAGGACATCGTTATAATTTAAGTGCTCGGACAACAAAATGAGCCACTCGAACTAACACAAAATAAGTGAACCGACTCCTTTTTAGGATCCACTTCGACGTGAACCGAAAGCCGGATGGAGACTTGACACACAATACATGTATTAAAAATGTACGATAGTTTCTCAGCGCTACCGGGTCAGAAAAATAATTTCATTTCTTACAAGGTAATTGATTTTTCTAATAGCTTTGATTCAACACTGCAAGTTGTGTTTTGAAGTGAGAACGTCTGTCTCATAGATTATTCATTTCAGACAATGTTCCTTTCCGATCCATATAGCCGTCATATAAACTACTCATTTGAGCACGGTAGCATGAAATGTTCTAATATTTTCTGATTCGACTAGGAAAGTTAGATGTGTGATCATAAACATGCAAAACAGCCAGAAAATCGGAGAAGGTACTTTTGGCCGTATAGTATAGTATAGTATAGTATATCTACTTAAAATTTATTAACTAATCTCATTTTTGTCCTTGTCCTGTCTTAGGTGCGTCACTGGGCTATAGCCACTGCCAGGTCGTTGGGCAGGGTGGACAGAGATAACTATTATGATCTCCAGGAGGTCTTCTTGTGCATGTTCTATATAATTGACTTGGGAATCACTGTGGACTTTCCAAATGTGGATGACTCTTACTGCTCTGGCAAGCTTCAGATGCTACCTCCACATCTCTATGACTCCAAAAATAAGAAGAATTATTGGCTAGGTATGCTTTCTGCCCTTTTTTTTTTTTTTTTTTTTTTTTTTTTTTTTTTTTGTGGTGGATAATGGATAATCCACAATATGGTGGATTCACAATCTACCCCCCACTGTTTTTTCCCCTCTTCATAATTGGGTGGAAAGGGCAGATTCTTACTTCTGTAAGAATGCGTATTTGTGCCGTGTAGCGTTGTTGACTTGCCTCACAACAAGACGGACCTTCTAACCCTTAGATCCACAAATCCTAAATCCAGCAGTATTATGCAAACCTCTTGTGTCCTTGAAGAATTTGCTGAAGGTATGATTCTCCAGGAGTAACACCTTCATATATTTTTCAGGTATCTGTATGTTGCTGATGCAGCTGGATTCACAGGCCATGGATTCTTTGTTAATGGGGCCAGAAGGGCAGGCCAGCATTCCCCAGTGCATTATTAATACCATGAATGACTGCAATAAAGGTAAAACACAATCACACAATTTCAAGTTTGGACGTTTTTATAGTTGTTTATAAAAATCAACTCTAGTACTAGTCTGTCTACTGTCTTTAAAGCACTCTATTTTAATGAAACCTAAAACATGGCAGCGTATGCCATTAGGTTCCACCACGCACATCAAGTTTTGTAGACTTGCATGCTATACTCACTATTACACATTAGTCACTGTGGGTTTTAAATTACTTGTATATTTGTGTTTTGGGCAAATGTAACCTACGCGGGTCATTTGAAAATATCCTAGGTGGGTACAAACGAAAGTAATTGAGGTAGTGAGTGGACGGACGGACTGACTGACTAGCACAGGACTTCTCTGCTGACATAACGCAATGAAATTCCAGTATGTTGTCTGATGTCTTTTAGTCTTGAGGACGTTTCTACCCTTATAGCCTTAAGGCTCACTATAGGTCTAATATATCGTCATTAATTTAAAGCCCAGAACACCATTTGGGTCAGGTTATTAGTCAATAGTTGCATTGCCTTTGTTTTTGTTTTTTTTGTAAAGGAAGCATAGCTGTTCACATAACTTCACAACAATATTTAACAATTGGCTAGAATTAGAAAATGTCCTGAAAAATAGTTTAATGTTGCCTTATTCACCGTTTGTTTGTTTTTGTTTTCAGATGACCCGGAATCAGATCCCTTCTGGCCTGCTTTGCACTGTTTCTTGGTCGTTCTAGACCGACTGGGCTCAAAGATCTGGGGTCAGATAGAACCACTAGATGCTTTCCAGGCCATCACTAAAGCAGACAGCTACATAGCTGAAATTAAAAACATCCGACAGAAAACTACAGGGTATGATGCAGCAGTCTGGCTCTGTAACTCTGCTGTAATAAAGTAATATTGCAATACACTTGAACTTTTAAGTTGAGTAGATGTAGGCTAGGATAGCTTTTTAACTTGCAATTTAATTTGCTTTTTGTATCAGTAATTTTATCATGTACATTACTCCGCATGTAGGCTTACCGGTGTAATCACATAGTTTAGTTGGTGACGGAATAATTGATTTTTAACTCCAAATTGTAATCAGGACAAGAGTGAAAGAGGAGCCTGAGAATCACGATGATCTGTTATCCTGCAGTCAAATTGTGTATGACTGTTATGCTACGGAGCGAACAAGTCGAGTAAGGCAATGATATTTTCCTAACTGCATACCATATTTTAAATTGCAAAAATAATCACCACAGTTTTGACTGATGCCTAGAAATATTTGAGTACCCCTTTTTTTTTGTTTTTCTTTTTGTAACAACCCCCACTCCTCTTTCTGTTCCATGTATTCTGTGACCTGTAGTCATCAAACTACTCATCTGGCAATAGTGACACCAGTGGCAATGCAGTTTTTGAAGAAATAAGCTGCCTAGTTAATGTCTTACAGTCTGAAATGGGCCAAGGCATGCGTGTATATGGGAGCACCTTCCTCTGGTTCATTCCGTTTGTTCGCTCGATCATGGAGTTGAACGTGCTTAATAGCATCTGCATTGGGGAAGTTATCCACTATCTGGAAAACAACGCCGACAAGGACGTGCTGTCTGGACGGACACACACCTGCGACAAAGTCACGGAGTTCTTTATCCGCATCCTTGTTGATATAATTGAGCTGCACCTAAGTAAAGGCTGCATGGAGACACTGTCCTACTTTTCCCATATATGGGTGGATTTGGTAATGCAGTGTGCTACCCTTTCTGGTGACATTTTTCATACCAGAATACAAGACGGTAGGGGGGTCTATCCAACATCTTCACATTTTGGTAGAGGGCCCCGGATGCCAGCAGTTGGTGCTGGTGCCGTTAGTCAAGCTTGCATGAAGTTGATTCGCTCTCTGTTGAAAGAAGGGGGAACAACAGCTACAGAGACTGCACCCTTTCTGAACCTGGTTAACAAACAGATGCGCAGTGTCTCGGCTAGAGGGTGGAATCTTCCCAAATCGGAATATGAGAATCTTAAGAAATGCTTAATCAAGCTTGTAAAAGCAATATCGGAAAGGCCTGCGGTTCCAAACGATGTCCTGCCCTGTGCTCCACCAACGCCACCTTCAGAACCCTCAGAAAATATAATTTCCTACCCAAATCCCACATTGACCCCGCCTCTGCAGCAAGTACAAACCAGAGATGTAGAGGTTGGTCCAAGTGGTCCTGTAGGTGCACTTGATTTTATTAAGGATGAACCACAGTGGGATCATGGGAAATGTCAAAGTTTCTATGATGGCCAAGAAGAAATGATTACGATAAAGAAAGAACCTTACAAGCCAATACCAGGATTTGGATCTCCTCCTGCGGTTAATTATATAAAAACAATAGACTTGGGGAAAGTACAGGAAATTGAATCTGGAAAGATACGAGACATTGCTAAGAAAAGATTTGAAACTGAGGACGAACAAGGTAAATGCAGTGGCTTGAAAGAGTTTGGACATGCATCAGGTGTAAGCCTTCAACCTTCAACCTCACAGTCTAACATCTCGGGCTCTGCCAGATTTAGCAAGTCCTCTAAAAGGACATTGGATGACGACGACGACGACGACGATGAGCCCTTTGATGTCCGACTGCGTCGTCTGAAGAGACCTCTCGAGTCCCGTAAAGAGGAATCAACAGAGTCCAGACAGGTTTCGATACCGTTGTCTAGCAGTGCAGAAAAGGTCGATGAGGCCAGCGTAATCACCACTTCAGATGTTTCTTCAACTGACAAAAAGCTGTTAGAAAACAGGGTAACACATGATCGCTCATTTGACTTGAGAACGAGCCCAGGCCGTTGTTATGATGATTTGAGTGAATCACAATTATTTGAGTATGAAACCGAAGAGGACGTGGCATCTGCCTGGAATGAGCCAGACATTGACATCCCAGTTGTGACCAAAAAGCAAAAACTTGATTTCAAAACCTGCATTAGTCATGATGCTGTGGAACCCATGGAGACTCAGCCGGTCTCGGACGCAGACGTCGAGAGAGCCTGTCTGCAAGTAGAGGCACAAATCTGTAAACAGCAACAGCCACATGAACCAACCACATCAAACATCCAAGTGCCATCCAAACCAAGTTCCAATGAAAAATATGATTTCATTCAGTCCGAACATTTCAAAAGTCCCCCTGAAAAAACTGGCCTCACTGATCAGAAAGGCAAGCAATGGCTGTGCAGAAAGCCTCCTGTTATTGAAGCCCTGAGCCAAAAAATCAAGAAGCATTGCAGGTCACATAACACCATATCTCCAAACCCTGTGAAACCATGTTCTTCCACAACGCTGACTGTTGCATCACCCTCTATGGTTGTCCCTTCCAGAGGCAGTCCTGCCTCCTCTGTTGCACGTTCACCATCCACCCCTGCCATAGTTCCGCCAAAAAAGGTTCGCAAACGTGTTGAACCAGAATCTCCTGCAGAGCTTCTGGGGTTGAAAAAGAAGGAAAGGAAAGCTTTTGAGCTTTCACAGCGTTCCTTGGTCTCGTTGGGTGAGCTTCGATCACATGGCCAGAACGTGCATGTTGAGCCACAACAGAAGTCAAAAAGGGTTCGTCAGAAGAAGGTTGGTGTGAAGAAAGGCAAGAAGATGCTTGCATCACAAGATATGCAATACTTTAGACAGAGCCGTAGGATGCTCCAGAAGCCAACGGCGGCCGCTGGAGTTGTTGCCAAATCGAACAAATGTTCTGTACCTGAGACCCTATCAAAATCAAAACCTGCAATTGAATCTATGGCGGTATCAGGAGATGAGGAGGATGATTACGATTTCCTTCCATGCTCTCAGCCTGATCCTGACCGAAGGGTGGACAGTAAAATGGGTACTAGTCAAGTCAATACTCATTTGTCAGATGACTCCAAAAAAGCAATAAATGATTGGTCTGAGAACATTACAAGTATAGAGTTCAGTTCCCATCAAAACAATAAAGGTGCCTGTGGTTCCATGCCAGAAGGTGCAGAATCCAGGGATGGAAACTGTGGTGGTGGTGATGATGTTGATGATGTTGATGATGATGATGATGATGAATGGACAAGCCTTACACAAAATGAGCCTACGGACATGGAGTTATGCTCTCAGATGGAGGTGGAGTATGGTGAGAACTTGTACACGGTCAGTGACTTTGGCAACCAACCGAATATTTCTGAAGGAGAAACGAGTGTGCCACTTAAACCATTATCTGGCAACCCGCCTCAGAAACCCCTTCCTGATGCTTCCACTGAGACCTCTTCAAATGAACATTTGTTCTTAAAACCTAGCATGCCCATGGAGTGTCAGAAAAAGACAAAGCCTTCTACAACAAAAATTTACTCCTCAAATTCCCGCAGTGCCACTTTGGTCAAAGAGATGGGAAAAGTAGCCAACCCTCCATCTGCTGCTAATGTTGCTAAGGCTAAGGTTGCACGACCACCACCAGCAATGATGCCGCCGCTGCCGCCAAAACCACCTCTAAAATCCACACCACAGCCTGAATTTCGTCAGCCTCTACCACCGAGACCCTCCCTGAACTCTCTAAAACCTGATTTAAAGTCATCACTTCCTAGTGTAACGTCTGCCTCCCATGTACCGTCCTATAAGACCTATCCCAGACCAGAAGCGCCTGTATCAATACAAACGCCAATGGTGGCTCAATATCAAAGACTTGATAATTCTCCGATGTATGATCCATCCTACCTGAAACGGGCGATTTTAAAATGGGAGTACCACATGTTCGACAACTACAGAATGTTTGGGACACCCAAAGACTTGTGTCCATTTCCCCTTAAGGAAGTACCAACAAATTTCTCTAGCTACCAGGAGTACTTCAACATCTTGTACCCACTTCTGCTCATTAATACATTTGAGGAGGTGAGTTTTTTTTTAATTTTTTTTTTTATTGTTTTGTTTTCATTATGCACTGCCATAAACCTGTACTAGGTCACAATATGATTTGTGCTATGCACTTTCACTCCCCGAGCATACAAAATACTTTCTTTCTCTTCTCCTGTAGATGGTCCGTGAATGGCTTAATGGTAGGAAAATCAGAATTGAACTCAAGGTCCAGGCAATTGAATACCACAGTTGCATTGCCAGCGCCAGTTTCAAAGGTACGGACACTTAATTGTGAACACTTGGCAGCAAAGTTTTCTTATTGCTTATTATAGTATTAGGAACACCTGCTTCCTGCTATAATCCAGTCGGGCAATTAAGTGGCAGCATTGCAGTGCATATGATCTGACCGGTCTTATGTCTGATGTGAAGCTCTGTGAAGAGCTTCAATTAATGTTTACATAAAACATCTGAATGGGGGGCGGGAGGGATATGACTGACTGACTGACTGACTGGCTGGCATGGTTGTTGGTGTTTGATGGGCTAGTTTGAGTGTTTCAGAAACTGATGATGTCCAACAGTCTTGAGAATTTAAACAGAATGGTGGTGGGGGGTGGGATTAACATAAAATATACAGTGAGTGGCAGTTGTGCAGGTAGGACAATACCTGATGTAACTAGATTGAAATGTTTTTTTTTTTGTCATGTCGTGTAGTATGCCTTAATGCGGAGCAGGTGAAGAAGCAGTTGTATCCTAGAGAAGATGACCTTGTGCTCCTCTGGCTGCCGGAGAACACTGGTGCATATGCTAATGATGAACCAGGTTCTCCTGAGATGAATATCCACTTTGGCTGTGTGGTTAAATCCGTGTTGAGTAATGGAGGTGTGTGTGTGTGTGTGTGTGTGTGTGTGTGTGTGTGTGTGTGTGTGTGTGTGTGTGTGTGTGTATGCTGGTTTTCATTTTTCTTTTCACAAGATTTCCTTATTTCACACTAGTGCGATCATGTACGAATATTTTTGTTAGTCATGCTGGAAATATTGCTCTGAGCATTGAGCGAATATTTGCGTTCTACAAATATTTATAAACCAGATGTATATTGGATGTCGTTTTAAAAAATCTTTTAAATACAGTTGTGAAATTTAACGATGGCCCGTGTCAATGGTCTATAGTGCGCTTGGCTAAATAATTATGGTGATCTATGTGATTTTTTTTTTTTTTTTTTTTTTTTTTTTTTATTTTTATTTTTTTTTTTTTTTTTTTTTTTTTTT
>JANDJT010000081.1:1931569-1941569 GCA_024331685.1 Stegophilus panzeri
ACCTAGATTCTGAATTATGAGAACATTGGGCCGTTCTCAATTCTCCAGCGTTATAAGTGGGGAGGGCTTCTGAACCAGGCAGTCGACTTATAATAGCAGACACCGACAGATGAATTGGTTTCAACAGAATATATTAGTATTACATTTTATTTACATTGTTAGCCTATCAGGATGTATACTCAAAAGAGCAATGTGCTTAATACTCAGGAGATCTTGCTGATCATCTGGGCAGCGTGAAGGAAATTTTGAACGGATGTACAGTATATGTTGCATTTTTCCCTGTAAAAGTGTAAAAGCACATATGCTCTACTTGAATCGATCTGAATGATATCAGATCTGATATCAGACGTTCAGTCTCTTCTATGGTTAGTATTGACCAAAATAACCCCAGTCTTTTTTTAATAAAGCTTTTATAGGTTTTTATAGGTAAGACACCTGAAAATTGATTTTTTTTTTTTTTTTTTTTTTTTTTTTTTTAATCAACTGCAGGGCACACACTTATTTCCCACAATGCACTCTTTCAGTCCTATTCCTGTGACACTTCGTAGGAATTTCTGTCCTCTCAGCTACAGCGCTTGCTGACTCGGCGAAACCTTCTAAACATTTTTATTTCTCTTTTTATCGCTCTCTCAGCATCTCTTTTCGGTTCTTCTGTTCATTTGGTCTTTTAATCATCCTTCAAGTTTGTCTGTTTTCATTTCCAGGCACGGCACGGCACGGCACGGCAAGGCAAGGCAAGGCAAGGCAAGGCAAGGCAAGGCAGTATTTATAAAGCTCAGAATCACAAGCATGGGTGTCTGGTGTAAAGTATTAAAAACAATGTATCATATATCAAACATCTTGCTAAATAGAAATCGGATTTTTTTTTAAAATAAAATTTTTAAAAAACCCACTCAATTTACTCATCAGAGCAATCTGAGAACTGAATAATATCCTTCTGTTCAAACCCTGCAGCCTGAGACTCGAGATCGTTCCACCGTAAACATACGAACCTGGTGAAATACAGAATTATCTATCACAGTGGGCTGCATTTGCTAGGATACTATTCCCTCACTACTTCATGGGCCTTCTTGTTTATCCTAAACTAGGGCTGTCCTAATTCCAGACTCAACTGGAAAGTCACCAGTTCTTCATATTTTGTACTGCGGCCAACAGGACCAACATTCGTCTACTTAGAAAACAATTACACATTTAGTTTCTTACGCTTATTGACGGCGTGGCCTTTAACGCTTGTCTGACTTGAACAGAATGACAGGGCTGCCAAATTCGCTCTAAACTGAGTTCCAGATTTTAATTGCTTCAAAAAAATGCATCATTTAAATGCATTCAAATCTTAATGAGTCAAATAGTGAAATAGTCAAATTAATGAGTCTCTCATTTTACACGGTCAGAGAAAGAACAAACACTGCACGTTCAAATCACGAGATAATCATAATGGAATATTGGAAAGGATTAACTAGTAACTTGTGATATTACTTACAGTATATAATGCGTACGTTTTCAGTCTTGAAAGATTTTAATTAGTCAAAGCAACTCACGGGTCGTTTTGCTAAGAACGTTCAGGAAACACATGCATTATATACTTAACAAGAATTATGTTATGCGACATTGGCTCTTCAAATATTCACGTGGATTCATTTTTTCAATGTGGATCTTTTTTCTGTGCATTAGAATACATAAATATTAGAACAAGGCAACGCGTTCCAACAGAATGGTATTTACGCACTGGACACTAGTCATTATTCGGGTCCAGCGACTGCAATACAAAATAGCAGATTAAACACGTGTGCATGTTTGTGCTCGATTCCAAAAGCAGGGTCTAACGAATGCTATTTCGCTCTCGCAGTCACTGCTGTAGGCTGAAATACAGTTAGCATGATGATTATTGGTAAAGTAACGGAATATTTATTGACATTTATCGAGAAATTTAAAGCTGGACGAATCAAGAAGTCTTTCATTTCCTAAGACTGCATTTAGCTCACAACCTGTACACGAAGTTATCTATACATTTTTCCTTCCCTTTAACACACACACACACACACACACACTTGTATTACCTGTCAGGATTTGTGAAGCTCTATCTTGCTTCTCCCCTCCTCCATTTTTCATTTCCTCATTTCCCTCCATCCTCCTTCCTCTTTAGCCTGTCCACCTTACACACCATGACGTTTGATTCATTCGGCTCTATGAACTACTCATTTATCAGTGTTTGTGTGATTATGCAGTGTTTATATGCTTCTTTCTTAAATGAGAACTCCCAGCTCTCCCAGCTTCATTCAGTATGCGGATACTGTTTAACCAATTAGCTACCCAAGTGTGCACTGATATTCCTCGCTGCATGAGGCTACCCACAATTCTCTGTAGAGGACAACTGGAATCACGCTATGGATGTGACTGAAACGGAAGTCAGCTTCTTTGGTGATTTGCTGACTAAAGCAGTCTTATGAGTTATTGGCTTGGAAGGCAGCAATTCAGTTACTATGAAGGTTGTTATAAACCAGCGGTTTGAGATGCACTTGAAATGCAGCAGCGTGTCACCACTTTACCGGGACATTTATGTACATACGCTGATGTTAAGCGTCAACCCCAAAAGTCTGTTAGGCTCAAAAGCTGTATCAGGTATTACTTACCAGAAACAAACTAGTATCCATCCATCCATTTTCTGTACCGCTTATCCCACACAGGGTCACGGGGAGCCTGGAGCCTATCCAAGGGGACTCGGGGCACAAGACGGGGGACACCCTGGACGGGGTGCCAACCCATCGCAGGGTACAATCCCGCGCACACACACCCACCCATTCACACACTGTGGACAATTTAGAGATGCCAATCAGCCCACAGCGCATGTCTTTTGGACTGGAGGAAACCTTCGAAGCACCGGGAGAACATGCAAACTCCACGCACACATGGCGGAGGTGGGAATCGAACCCCCAACCCTGAAGGTGCGAGACAAAACGTGCTGAATCTGATTGGCCATTAGTGTTGATTAATTTTCTAAATCAGCAGCTTGGGTAGTAGTTACAGCTGATCCTGGAAGGCAAATCCAAAGATGATATTAATATGCTTGTTCTAATACACGATCATTTCTATTGTAAGAGCACATTCACAGAGACTTGCATGCTGGACACTCCACATAATCTAAACCTACAGTCTTAATGAACAAACGATAGCGCATGCTACTTAACAAATACAAACATGTGTACTTGGTTCCATGGTGAAACTCCGAGACGTTTTTTTTGAACATTTTACGGAAGGAGTCTCTAGTGTCAGCACTTTGTAAAGGTAAAACAGTTCCTTTAAGGTTTGCTGGTTCCTCAGTAACATGACAGACGGCACATTTTTTTTTTTTAAAGTCAAATTGATGATGTGTCATTCAGTAATCAACCCTGGATTGGTAATGTCGCATTAGATCACAACACACCGCATTGCTGTCGATTATTTTCCTATAACAGCATGCCCCGTCGTATTTTATTTCTTATTTAACTTAAGTAAAGAAACTGGAGTTTTCTGATGCCAGCTGCACCGGAACTGATGCACATGATAATGAGATTCATACAACAAGGAATAAATGTATTCTGCTATAAATGAATAAATAAACAAATAAATAAATAAATATCAGTCAAATGGAGGGTGAGAGTGTAGGGAACGTCTGACACTTTTCAGACACGCTCTGTAAGCACACACTAGAATTTTTCAGGAATTAAATAGTACTGGAACTCTCCTGAGGGAAAACTGCACAGTTCCTGGACGAGTTCCTGTTTTGCATTATCACCACACTGAGGGTAAGTGTGTGTTTCATAGTTACCATTTATGTCAGTATATTTAAACCAGTTGGACGGGGCAGTAACGATCACCTGCACTTTGAATGCTTTGAATCTAGATTTGCTGATTGCCACTCAAAAGCACCAATGACATCCCACAGCAAAAGCTGTTCCTGGTCATGTCACACCATGTCTGATGTACACAAATGCCAGTAGTCTCTTATTAGTAGGTATGTGATGCCTACATGTTGACAGCCCTTTTTTTTTTTTTTTTTTTTGGCTAGCTCAATTTCAGTACTTCCTGATCAAGAGAAAAATATCTACTATAAAGTAGAAATAATAATAATAATAATAATAATAATAATAATAATAATAATAAAAATTCCTGGAATAATAATCCAGGAACTAAAACAGGCCCATGTTCCCCTGTGTAAATACACCTAAGGTTCCTGGAAATACTGACAGGAGAAGACAGAAAGAACAAATACAGTGCTGTGAAAAAGTATTTGATCTCTCATACTAAACTGTTTCAGAAATTAAAACTAAATCTAAGATAAAAACAAATGCAACCTGCGTAAACACAAAATACATGTTATTTATAGAAGCAAAAAAGTTCTCCAATACCAACTGGGCCTGTGTGAAAATGTATTTGCCCTCGTAGATACTAATTCCCCAAATCTATGTAACTGCATCGGTAATGGGGTTCAGCTGGACTAGACACAACCAGGCCTGATTACTGCAAACCCTGTTCAATCACATCTACACTTAAATAGAACTTTTTTCAACAGCATGAAGTTGGTTAAAAGGTCTTACGGAGTAACACACCACGCCAAAGTTCCAGAAATGATGAGGAAGAAGGTGATTGAAATACATCAGTCTGGGAAGGGTTACAAAGCTATCTCAGAGGCTCTGGGACTCTAAAGAACCACAGCGAGAGCCGTTATCTCCAAACGGAAAAAATCGGCACAGTAGTGAACCTTCCCAGAAGTGGGCGTCCTTCCAAAATTCCTCCAAGAGCACAGCGACGACTCATCCGGGAAGTCACAAAAGAGCCAAGGACATCATCAAAGGACCTATAGGCCTCTCTTGCATCAATAAAGGTCAGTGTTCATGACTCCACTATCAGAAAGTCCCTGGGGGAAAATGGAATCCATGTAAGAGTGGTGAGGTGAAAACCACTAACCCAGAAGAACATTAAAGCTCGTCTGAATTTTGCCAAAACACACCCTGATCATCCTCAAACCTTTTGGGAGAATGTTCTGTGGACTGACGAATCGAAAGTGGATCAAGAAATACTTTTTCACAGCACCGCAGAACACACACAACAGCCATAATCCTTCTGCGTCACTCTCTGTCTCTGTGTATTTTCAGGAATTCCTGAAAATATGCCTGCGGTAGAAATGTTAGTAGTAAGCTAGTATCTGTGCTAATTTCTCGCGGCTAGAACGGTCTATTGTCGAAATTAGCAAGCACTGCTTTTCATAAATAAAACATCTTTCTGACTTAAACTAGGGAACAATGTTCGAGAGACACTGTCTTTCAGTACTGCTGCTGTTTGTGTCACTTTTATCTGAGCTTTCATGCTTATTTCAGATATGTTTTTAACAGTATATACAGTATTTACGGGAACATATCTATGTTCCCAGGGTCCCATGTTCCCCAGACTTATATGAACATCGGAATGACCCCATATGTGTTTCCTTAGCACTGAGAAAAAAAAAAACCCCCAATGTGTGCGTGTTTGAATGCTTCATTATCAAGAATCTCTTCTCCACTCCTGATTCTCTAATCGGAATCTGATCCGTATCCGGCCGCCTCAACCAGCTGAAATCTTGATTGTAGTGAGACTTTACTACAGGTACTACAGATTCATATACATTTAGTGCTATGAAATGAAGACGCATTTGCTTTGAAATCGGTGCTCTCGACTAGAGTATCCACCTCTTTGCGGTTGTGAAACACTTCCCCTGGTATAAGAGGGTTTGATTTGTTTTCCACTATGTAAGCAGGTTTTCCTCTTCAGTGATAATAAACAGAAATCCCTGTTGTTTGCTCTGCAACGGATTTCACAGGACCGTACAGAGTACTCAAAATGTTCTGCTCTGTTCTTTTCAGTTCAACGTGAAGCCATCCATGAATCCATGAACCATCGCTAGGGAATTTAGGCCAAACAGAAAACGTAGCATTCTCTGACCGGTCAGTCAACGCGAGGTCCCGTCATTAAAATATAAACGGTGATAATTGATTACATTAACATCATTGTAGAACAGAAAAGGTTGTCTTAGTATTAGTATTAGTATTAGTATTATTATTAGTGCGGTATTACTGTTATACCACCCGTCCCTAATCTTAACAGTACAGTAGGATACACTACTACACTATGAGCTTACTCAGGGGTATAATATTACATAATATACACACACCAGCCACTTTATTAGGAACAACTGTTCATACATTTATCCATGTGGCAGCCGCACAATGCATAAAATCATGTTGATACAGGTCAAGAGCTTCAGTTAATGTTCACGTCAAAATTGTGACCTCAGGAGGATGGCAAGACCGGTTCAGGCTGACAGGACGGCTACAGTAACTCATATAACCACTCTTTACAAACAGGGTTGGGCAGAAAAGCATCTCAGAATGCACAACATGTCAAACCTTGAGGTTGACTGGCTAGAACAGCAGAAGGTCACGTCAGGTTCAACTCCTGTCAGCCGGGAACAGGAAGCCGGGAACCGGAGGCTAGAGTGATCACAGGTTCACTGATACCGGAGAGTTCAATTTGGAAAAATGTCACCTGGTGTAATGAATTGAGATTTCTGCTGCAACACGCAGAAGGTAGGGTCATAATTTGCATGAAATACACCGTGCCTTGGGTCAACATTTCAGGCGGGTGGTGTCGGTGTAATGGTGTGGGGAAATGCTTTCTTGGAACATATCTCTTGGCCATTTAATACCAACTGAGCATTGATCGAATGCCGTCCCTTTATGGCTACAATTTACTCATCTGTTAATGGCTACTTCCAGCATGATAACGCACATGTCGTCTCAGACTGGTTTCACAAACACAGCAAGGAATCCAGTCCACTTCAATGACTTCTCCGTTGAACCAGATCCAATAGGGATGTGATGCAATCATATCGACATGGACCAGAATCTCAAAAGAGTCCATGCCATGAAGAATTCAGGATGTTCTAAGAGCAAACATTAATTACCTACCCAGTAATTAGTATAATAAAGTGGCCAGTAAGTATATGTCCAAATTCTCGGTCTTGTCGTGTACGTGCATTGTTTTACAGTTTACGATGAATCTCACTCAGCAAACGTCTACCTCTCTTGAAATCTATTACAATTGCAAGTCCGTATGCATGTGTAGACGGGAATAGCTAAGAACGATACTACTTTGTTAGATTTCTATTTAAAAAATGTTGGGTTTTTTTTCCATATTTAATCAGTCCCTCCAGGATTTCTTGGATTTTGCGATCGCAGAAATGAACGCAAAAATAAAAATAAAAAACAAACTCCGCGATATTCGGAGGAGCTTGGAATTTTTCGAAACGAACGCAGATTTGGACCGAGACGTGTCATGTGACGTCATCACGAAGCACATTCGGCTAAAAACCCTCTTCGATTCACGTGTGTTGAACAGCTGAAAGGTCTCATTTACCAACAATCATCACTGTGAAAGAATCACGTGCGAAACAGTTTTTTTGCAATTGCAATTCCACCAATTCGAGGAGTTTTCCGCAAGTTACTCGGCAAGTTCTGAAAAAACGCTGCAGCAAAATCAAGCTTTTTTTTTGGCTGCGACGATCAACAAAACGACAACAACAATAACAAATCAGTGAAATCCTGTACAGACTGAATAATTACATGCAAGGCCAAGTTTTTCTACAGCTTTGCTACAACACTAGAGGAGCCTCTAAAGGTCAAACTCGTCCCACCTTCAGTGAAGTCCAGAGTTGCATGATCAGTATCTGTGTTTGAGTGAAAAGAAACAGGAGTACTTTAGTAACACTTTAGGTTCACACCGTACACTCTTAGACGCGTGTTAGAAGGCACGTCTCTCGCGCACTAATGTACACACTATGCTCAGTTCATTAGTCGTAACGCAACATATTTCGCACGCGCAAGTCCGGGATCTCTGCTATACAGTGCACACGGTGTGTGTTTGGTGTAGGACAACACCGTAGACGTTTAGACCCCAGTCATGTGGAAATCACTGCACTGCAGAGTTTCATGTTCTTTTTTGCTGCTCACAACACACCTGCTGGCACTCACACAGGGCTGGTGATCATTTAGCTGCTGAGCTAAAGAAGAGCAAGAAGAGCTAAAGAGTATGTAGTGCAGTGGAGCTGAGGACTGGGACGGAGAAACCCTGCTTTAGACCTTTGGGAGAAAAAGGAAGAGGATGATTTATGGGTTTAAATTCACTCACTCATTCATCTAATGTATCTACACTAATACACTGTACTTTAGCTCAGCCATTGTGCTTATAACGGGTACAGTGGGTGTGGTAATGGAGGTGGTAGTCATGGTAACCATTGTCACGGTGTTTGCCATGGTAGCCTTTTCTGTAGCACTTGTGGAGTTGCATCAGTTGAGAGAAATGTTCTTTTTTTTTTTTTTTTAGATTATGGAAAGAATCTTATTGAAAACTGCGAATCAGTATCAAAGCGTAATGATCTGTAAAGTCATGATGTCAAACTTGATTACATCCCACAGGAACACCCTCCAAAGCTGTGTATGTGTGTGTGTGTGTGTGTGTGTGTGTGTGTGTGTGTGTGTGTGTGTTTCCAGAGCTGAGGGCGTGTCCTCGGAGAGAATCGCTAATCACTTTCCTTCTGTTCTACCCCTCTGGGATCGACCCCATTGTTCCTTCCACTTCCTTTCTCTGACTTCCCATACAATTCCCTTGTCCTAACTATCTGTCTTTTAACCCGGTCTCTCTCTCTCTCTCACACTCTCACACTCTCACACTCTCTCATGCTCGCGCTCTCTGAACTGCAGTCTATGCTCCTGAGCTGCTGCTGAAATACATGAGACAGATGGCCTATTAAAAATGAAGCAATGGGAACAGAGGAAAAAAAAAAAAACATTGCACAACAAATAAAAAGAGAAAGTGAGGTAGTGAGGGGAAAGAACGAGATGAAAGGAGTGAAGCTGGGGAAGTCCAGTCCAAGCTAAAGAACAGCTTTACTTACTGGACCCAGAGGAAGTACCAGCCTGAGCACCTGAGAGAGGAAACAGAGGAAGAGACACAGAGAGAGTTACTGAATTTACAACACAACTCTATTATTGGTTATTGTGTGTGAGTGTCTTGAGTGTCTTGAGTGTGTGTGTGTGTGTGAGTGTGTGTGTTTGTCCCAGTCTCATAGGGAATCGGGCTGCCCCACCAACGGTCTTGATTATGCTGTGAACTGACAGATCTGTGCAAGCTAAAAGTCACTGCAGCTCTTGCATCCATGTGTGTGTGCGTGCGTGTGTGCGTGTGTGTCAAGTTTGCTGGATGTGTGTGTGTGTGTGTGGGGGGGAGTGAGAGGGAGTGTGTGTGTGCGTGTGTGCGTGCGTGTGTGCATGTGTGTCTGCGTGTGTGTCTGCATGTGCGCGTGTGTGTGTGTGCGCGTGTGTGTTTCGCACCTTGTTTGTTGTTTGTTGTGTTCTTGTTTACGTTGATGATAAAGACACAGTTTATTACAGTAACGAGGCTACGACTGGATTGTTCATGCTAATGCTTGACTGTTGGTGAAAATGCGGCTCTCTTTGTATTTGCTGGGGACAATCTTTAAAAATGTCGAAATGAAACTGATTTCCGCAGGAATCGATTGACTGTTCTGAGATCTGTGCGAGTGTGAGTCACTCACAGGTGTTAGGTGTGCCAGTAGGCGTTGGTAGGTATGATCCTGCTTTCCAGATTTTGGCTTTGAAGCCTTTTTTGCAGCGCTGGCAGTCCTGGCCTGTGGTGTTGTGCTCACACACACACTGCAGATTCCCGTCCAGCAGCGTGCACTGCGATGCGTGCAGGTTACACTTACACCTGCGGAGAGAGACCGAGAGACAAATCAGACACCAGTGCCACGTATGCACAATACATTTTTATACCTGGAAGTGTGTGTGTGTGTGTGTGTGTGTGTGTGCTGAGCAGCCGCTATGGACTGCTGTCTTTACACACACACACACACACACACACACACATACACACATTATTACACAGTGAGATCCTTCCTGCCAACTCTTAA
>JANDJT010000081.1:1959552-1975930 GCA_024331685.1 Stegophilus panzeri
CTCTCTCTCTCTCTCTCTCTCTCTCTCTCTCTCTCTCTCTCTCTCTCTCTCTCTCTCTCTCTCTCTCCCTCTCTCTCGCTCTCTCTCTCCCTCCCTCTCTCTCTCGCTCTCTCTCTCCCCCTCTCTCTCTCTCTCTCTCTCCCTCTCCCTCTCTCTCCCCCCCTCTCTCTCTCTCTCCCTCTCCCTCCCTCTCTCGCTCTCTCTCTCCCTCCCTCTCTCTCTCGCTCTCTCGCTCTCTCCCTCTCTCTCGCTCTCTCTCTCTCCCTCCCTCTCTCTCTCGCTCTCTCTCTCCCCCTCTCTCTCTCGCTCTCTCTCTCTCTCTCCCCCTCTCTCTCTCGCTCTCTCTCTCTCTCTCCCTCCCTCTCTCTCTCGCTCTCTCTCTCTCACTAACTCAGTTAGGCAAAACACATTATTTGTTCAAGTATTAAACCTCTCTCAGTCTCAAAGTCTAGACAGCAGACAAGCAGCAATCTAAACACACACACACACTTCCCGTCTCAACCCCTAACACAAGCACAATGCAGTTGGATTACGGCAGAGAACGTTACACACAGCGCTTGAGTCAATCAAATCCACTGCAAATCCGCCAGCTGACACAGATAATGGTGTCTGTCCGTGTGTATGCGGACATGTGTAAGTGTATTAGTGCATTACACGGCGCAGACGTGCTGCAGGCTGCTTCTGTGTGTGTTCACACTCGTTTATTACTTGTTTATTTCGTGTGTCAAATAAAATAGAAATAGATATCGATAGCCAAATGCGTGTTTATTCATATGCTAATTGAATATATATGCACGATGCAGGATACCGCACATGAAGTGTATGTAATCCGTCCCTCCCTTTCACTTAGCATCCAAGGCCCATGTAATATCTCACACGCATACACACATACCGCCAACTGTTTCGCCAGGTGGCCCACATCACTAAGCCCCTGAAGCAATTATCCTCACTGGAATCCTATCTCTTCGACAACAATCGGCATGGTACTGTCGGCATGGCAGTGCGTGTGTTTGTGTGCGAGTGAGACAGTCTGCAATGATGATGTCAGAACATGGAACATAACAGTAACAATAACAGTACACAGGCAATCAATTTACACCTTGATATACCAATTCAATTATTCTTATCCAGCAAAATGAATTGTATAATTTAATATAAAAAGTAAAAGGACTGTGCAATTTCGTAATTGTGCAACTTTTCGGTGAGCCTGTTTTTAATACAGAATCTCTGGAATAAAAATGCAAAATGACAAAAAACTCTGGAGGAAAATTCGAATATTACATGAATAATGGTTTAGTAGGAGGCTTTCAACGAAAGCATCTCATGAGAGAAGAAAGAAGCAGTTCACTTCAGACATCTGAAATCACTATTCCACTTGCATTTCCTTATTTATGAAACCTACACTACACTCTATCTTCACAGTGCTCGTCCTTTCCTAGAATACTTAATGACTATCTCGTTGAAATATTACAAGGTTAGTCTCGAAATACAGCTTTATTATTATTTCAAAGTGGCCCGTGTGTTACTTTAGATTTATTGGCTTGCTAATGATGCACCTACACAAAGTAGGCCACATTTGATGTGAATAATACGCATACGATACGTAAATATAGACCATTTCATGAATAAGGCATTGTTGATCAGTTCATACTGTAGGTCATTCCTGTTGCTTGTATCTATGCATTCGCAAATTATGCTGCTATGCCTAAAATTTTTTTTTAGGTGTGTCGCATTTCCCTACAAAGATACCCAATGAAATTGTTTCATTTGTAAGTATGTGCATAAAACCTTTAGTTAATTCCTTTAAAAGTTACAAGAGTCATTGATCTACGAGTCTGAACTCATGGTAAGTCCAAATGTTATGTCAGTATTTAAATGGGGAAAGTTACACATATTCTGAGCTGGGTTACACACATGCTGAATTCAGATTTCTGGGTGTCTCATTCAGATTATGCAAATTACATGTAAATTATCTCAGAGGTTGCCAGGTTTTTCTTGAATTTAAAATGTTGATGAATAGTCCTAGTTTAGTGTATGGCTTCCACCCTCAGGGATGCTCAACTTATAAAATAGCACTTGATCCAGCACATCCTATTATTTTACATTTGACTTATTTACTGTTTATGTCAACAGTTAATTGTGTGCACAATTTAATGAAGGGACGAGATACTATTTCAAGGTCATGTAGGCTCATTTATCATGCTTTTAATGAGCTATTTTGAGATTGAATTAATATATTAAAGGAGACCTATTTTAAGCCTTTTTACATGATGTAATATAGGTCTCAGGTGTCCCCAGAATGTGTCTGTGAAAATTCTGCTTTTTGGGTGCAAGCAAAAACACGCTGTTTTGGCGTTTGTCTCTTTAAATGCAAATGAGCTGCTGCTCCCTCGCCCCCTTTCCGAAAGAGAATAGCCCGTGCTTCGGATACTAGCCGTGGGGAATCTGCTAACAAGCTCATTCGGAAAGGCGATTTGCAAACGTTCACAAAACATAAAGTGCGATACTTGCGTCTTCTGGATACTGATCCATGCTTGAGAATCAAGTTTTTAGCAAATCCTGCTTTGTGTTGGCCCGCGTTCTCAAAGCAGTCTGGTGTAAAATCATTTAAGGCATTTTTGGGGTGTAGTCCCTTCAAAAATAAAACTTCTCCACTGCGTCTTCAGTGGTTCTGATGCCGGGAGTACATGAAGAAACTGAGACATTCTACTTATCACTGTAGCTGCTCCAGCACGGAAAACATGGCGGACCGTGTACAGCTCGCTTGGGGGAGGATCTATGCTTATAGGGCAGAGTCCCTGGGCGGGGCTTGTTCCAAGGTGACGTCACATTAGGGCGAAAATGAAAACAGCTCATTTCGAGACACTGTTAATGATTTATTGTGAATATAAAAAAAGCGTGGATGGATTTTTACCATTGTAGGGGGGTTGTGTACACACTCTGCCGACACAGATTTATGTTCAAACACCATTTAAAAGTGAATTTTTGCATAATAGGTCCCCTTTAAGCCCAATGTTTCAATTCATTCAATGTGCTCTAATGTAAAGAATACACGTCAACAGTTTGAAAGATAAGCTAACCGACACGCACCTGTTATTGGCCTTGAATAGTTTTTTGAGTGTATTTACAGCCAAAAATATACATTTCAGCATGACATTTTGTGGTTAGAACAAACTGTCAGACATTAGCGCTGGACTAAATACTGCTACTCACTCGAGTTGATATTGCACAAGGGAAAAAGGCAAAGTCCACGCTACATGCACAATTCTCATGTAAATAGCACTTAAGTCTATAGTTAGTGTGTGTGGAATTTCGCTATTACGTCCACACTACGTACACAATAAAAGTTACTGTTGTATATGAAACTGAAGTGTATATGAAACTACAGGTCACCTTACCTTACAGACTCAGGTGGTAATAATTTAGTGGGGCTTTTTCTTTTTGTGATCATAGCACACAAGCACAAACAAGACATGAGATCAGCACATTGCCTATTTTTCAGACCATCAGCCCAGATGGTACCATGACACAGAGCAGCAATGTAAAAAGGGCTTGCGTTTAAATGAATACATTATCAAGAGGTGTGGTTAAGCTTCTGTGAGATCCAATCAAGCTTCTGTGATATCCAATCAAATCAGTTTCTCTCATTCCCTTTAAGTCCCAGTGACATTTCCATAATGTCAAACAATTAGAGGTTACTTTCAGATTTTACATTGATTTTGAATAATATCAATAACAAACTGACGTACAGGTCTTCTACAATACAAATACAGTATATTTTCTCCTCTTGATCTATATTTGACATCAATATCAATATTGGAAGTGTTACAAATGCGGAGATTTGGATAAAAGTCACTAGCAACTAAAACCTTTTGGAATGCATTGGCAAATTAGTAGCCACAAATGATTGATACAAGAATTAAGTTTGTTTTATTTAGGCAGTATTGGGGTGGAGTGATATAAATAGTGAACATCCATGAAATCAGGTTGTTAGAAATGGGCCATGACTTATAAGGCCGCTTATAAGGTCAGGAAAATACCATATTATCCCTGAGCCTGCACTAAGAAGAAGGACTCAGGAAGCAGTAGCGTACATATTTTTGAACAAGAATGGGATCCCACTGTGTCTGCACATTTTGATTGTCCTACCCCCATTTTTTTTTTTTTTTTTTTTTTAGCGCACCCCTACATAATGACCCAGCTAAAATGGCTAAAACGCTCTGGCGTTAACTAGTAATTTACGTTTGGGTCAGCCTGAAAATAGAGACCTGAGCTTTTTATTGAAACAATTTCAAACATTTTAAATAAATAAATAAAAATCTGATCTTGTTCGGTGCAGTAAATAACATTTCCATTGATTCTGTCGTGTATCTCACAGAAAAACAGGGATGAAAACCAATGTGTGTGTGTGTGTGGGGGGGGGGGGGACGTGGGATAGAGTGACAGTGTGTCACTAGAAGAGGAACACAATATGAACTCAGTTTAGGTTATGAGATCATTACTGAGTAACACTCTGTGGAACACACCTTCATAAGTGTGTAAGTGAGAGAAGAAAGAGAGAAGAGAGAAAAAGTTTCGCAGGTTCCTGCGAGAGATCATTTTAAACGTGTCTGTATTCTGAGAAGAAGATCAGAGTGATGCGGCCACCTCACAGCTCCAGCATCCCTGGTTCGATCCTGAGCTCCAGTTACTCTCTTTGTCTGACCAAAAAAAAATTTGTCCTCAGCATTTTAATTCGTTATTCCTTTCTGTAAACATTATAGGCTTTTAGTCATGTTATTGCTTTACTGTGCTTAACTCTGACTTGCACATTTTGGAGGTGGAGCGTGGCAAGATCTGATTTCAAGACGTTTGTCTTTTCAGCTTATAACTTTGTGCGATTTCATCATTGAAATGTGAAAGCAAAAAAATGGCTTGGCTTTCTCATGTACTCAGATGTAAATACTGAGTATTTTAGGCGGGTTACTTAAACAAAAACACTATTTTTGCCTCTTACTGAGAAACTGCTCAGCTGTGAATCCTGTGGACACCTACAAAGGTGTCATCACCTATTTCATAGTATTGATCTGCTTGATCATACAAGAGTCTTGATATTTTCACACGTAACCTCTTGTGCTTTAATTGACATTTAACCCCCAAGTAAAAACAAAAGAGTTGTTCATTTAAAATGGAACCAGGAAGTCAGGGAGACCATCAGGGTGCCTGATGGTCTCTCCGTTATATTTCAAGCAGTCACCCTGTCCACCCTGCAGAACCTCCTCCTGCCCCTGAGACTCAAGCTGAAGAAACCTTGGAGACGCTATATGGAATCTTTTTTAATAACAAAGTGGTGTAGCGTTGAATAGAAAACTTCTAGGAAGTACTTTAAGGTGTAGAAAAATAGGTGGAAAGGGAAAATTCCGTGTAAACATATCTAGAACATCTAAACAAGGTCTTCTAGGCAATGACCAGTTCTCAGTTAAAAGTACGATGCCGAAAATGTTTTTTTTAGATCCACTATGTACTGTGTAACGTTCAAATGCATTGATTCCTGCCTTCTGGAAAGTAACGCAGAGGCAGATCTGAGAGTGTTTCAGGTAGAAAAGCACTGGCTTTGCATTATAACTCTAATAACACACAGGAGCAGGTATGAGTCATGGTTTGAGGAATCCTCAGTGCTTGTTTAATATTTGTTATATTAATATACAACGCTGTTGTGCTGGACTGGAAACACAGGTATGACTGAAGACAAGCGCTTATTGACGAACCATTAGACTCCCACCGATCATAAAATATGATTTATAAAAATAAAAAAATAAAAAAAACTTCTCTATTAGCATAATTCTATTCTCAGTCCGGATTTGGCCTTACATCCTGCATTTAAAGAGCCCCCTATAGTGATTTGCAGGCATTTACGTAATATTAGGCAATTGGTGTTCAAATCTGATTCACCAGCTGTACCTGCTGTTCTTCTCTTATAAGTGAAAAACTTTCAACCATCCTTTCTGGGGGGGTAAAGATTAAAGATGTTATTACTTCTACCGCACAGTATGTGGTTATGTCGTAAAATGGGGTTTGGTGTACATTCTGGAGACAAGGAGAGCTTCGAGAATAAGAATTTCTGAACACAGGTGTAGTATTATAAAAGCGTAAGGATTATAAGAATCCCGCTACTTCAAAAACCACTGATCTCCTGGGTTTTTCAGGAACCGCAGTCTTTAAAGTTTGCACAAAAAGGTGAGAAAAACAAACAAACAAACAAACAAAAAACATACAGTGAGCAACAGTTCTGTAGGAACAGGAATCTGAAGCTACAGTGGGAACAAGTTCAGATAAACTGAACAATTGAAGATTGTGGAGAAAAAAAACCTCACCTGTCTTAGGACTTTAGGTCTTTTAAGAACCCTAATGTTAAGCTGTGCTTTAGCTATTCATGTACTTCTGATCTGAGATTATTCTTTCGTGCTAAACTGGCCTAATCTATTTTATATCATTTCATTGTAGTACTGTGGCTACTGGAGATGTTTAAGTTCTATTAAATGCTTCCACATTCATCATGAATGCCATGTAATGGAGGCACAGACGGAAGCAAGGGTGATATGACAGAGCCCGTATCCCTCCCATTCAGCGAGGTAGTCCAGCTTGCCCCTTCTACACCTGGAGTTAAGGATGTTCTTTTTACGAGGTATGCCAGCTGGAGCAAGAGGGGGCATCGAGTGGCACTTCAGTGGCTAGTGGGCCGGGGACGACTGGTTTGAGCTGCGAGACGTGGCGTGACGGAGCTACGCGGCTGTGTCCAGGTAAGTCCAGCTTGTATGTTACTTCATTAATCTGTTTGATGATTCTGAACGGTCCGATGTATCTTGGGCCGAGTGTATTTTTTGCAAGTGTACGGTTGCACGCAGAGGTGCAGCAGCTCTGTAGTCAGCAGAGGTACAGTGAGCCTGTTCACAACCTTCACATTCTTATTTTATCTTCCATTCGCATCTTCCAGTATTTTCAAAATTCTGCATCACAAACTGGTCAAAGCTATATTTTATGTAAGAAGAAGACGAAGAAGAAGAAAAGAAAAGAACAGAAAAAGTGCGTTTTCACTTTTGTTTGGTCGATATTACTGTTTTCGGCATTCTGGTGAAATGTTGAAATTAATGAACATTTCTAAAACGTTTATAATCACACGTTTGACAAACGTTTGGTTTCTCCTTTCGAAACATTCTATAAACTAAATTTCCTGTGTATAATGTTCATATAATGTTCATCCATTATATAGCTACTCTAATGCAGTCCACACACACACACACACACACACACACACACACACACACACACGGGCATGTGGATAGACAAAGGACCTGTTTCGGTTATGGGAACTCTGTGGTGTCCTACGAGTCATACCTTCTGCTCGAAGGTGAGTGATGATCACAATAGGGCATTTAAACATCTTGGGCAAGGGTGCCAATGGACACTGGTGTTTCTTCCTGCTGGGAGAATGATGACACAGTCTACAAGGTGGGCATAGGACCATACGACAAGAACCCTGACCGGTGCCTTCCACCCACTCAGCTAAACATGGCTAAACCTGGCGGGGTCGGGTGTTCAAGGGTGGCGTCCTGCCCAGCCTCCTCATTCTTGTCCTCATTTGTGATGTAGATGCCTAGTGGAGTCCTGTGACTATACTGTTTCTTAACATGCCACATGCCGAAATAAAGAACGACCTACACTGGGGGCCAAAAAGTCTGAGACCACTAATGAAAATGTTTTTTTTTTTTCCTTTCCCAATTTAATCCCAAGAAAATGTCATTACAAATGAAGTTATCAGCAACAATTTGAGTACCATATAGAATCTTAGAAATATTAACACGATTTATAGAATTTCTTTGTATTTGGTACAGCCCACTTTAATGACAGCATGCACTCGAGCTAGCATGGACCCCACATGTTTGTGTAAAGCCTGACGATCCACGTTAGATCAAATCCATCGTAGTCTCATGAGTCAATGGAAAAGATACAGTAAGTAAGACTCAAAGAAAATTTGCTTAGCTTTAAATAGCAGCCTAGAAATAGTGCGGAATAACGAACGTTCACGATATCGAACGTTTCCTTTATTCGTTTTAGATCGTTCAGAATGCTAAACCTTTCTGTTTATCCTGTTTTAAATAAAAGAAGATTTCCAAATGTTCTCAGATTTTTGGACCCCACTGTATGTACTGTATATGCTTAACTCCATCTGGGCTGATATTTTTCACTGAGACCTTCGTGACACGTCATCAGCAGCGAAGAGGAAAGCACACATGAAATGCAGCCTCGACGGCTGATTATTAATTTTGACATAATAAATTGGAACAGGAAGTGACATGTTGTGCATGTTGGCTATTACAGTATATCATATAACCAGTTATTAGGTTAAGATATGAAACCAGGGCTCCTGCCCTTTCCATTTAGAAAAAAAAAAAAAAAATCCAGACCTTCTCACTCCCTCGCACTTTCACCGTTCCTCCCTGTGTTTAACCATAGGTTACTTCCTCACACGTTACTGTTTTTTTTCTTCCCTCTTTCCTTCTTCCTGTCTCCTCAGCTGATTCTCTCTCTGTCTCTCTCTCTTACTCTCTCTCTCTCTCTCTCTCAGCTATTTTTAGCACTGGCTCATTTGGGCCTCTAAAACAAGCAGCTCTGTGGTGGAGCAAATGCACCAGTGTGCGTGCACACACACACACACACACACACACACACACACACACACTTCATCTCCATTGCACTGCATGTGCACACAATTCACACGTCTTCTGTTGCATCCGTGTGTGTTTCTATTTTCCGCTTAGCTAGTGATTTTCCATCATTAGTACACCTGACCTCACACACATGTAAGAGTGTAGGCAAGCACACAAATTCAGAGACGCACTCTCTGCTCTCTACACCAAAACATCAAAAGTCACACACACACACACACACACACACACACACAAATACAATTACACAATTAATTACTAACTGCTGCATTGCAGGCTTCCTTTGATACAGTACATCTCACACTTTTTGGAGTCAAGCAGGAACCTAAAGGGGAAATGGACTCATATAGCGCACATATGTTAGAGCTCTACAGGAATTACTGTGACAGTATGCTCAACTCATGTTCATGGTGATGTTCAACTCTTAACGGAAGTGACTGACAGGCTATAGAACTGCAAGATGCGTATGTATATTACAATCATATTCTTACAATAAAATCATTTTGTAAAGCGTAGTGTTGTCGCCTCGCAGCTCCAGGGTTCCTCTCCTGAGCTCGGATTACTGTCTGTGTGAAGGTTCACATGTTCTCCCTGTGTCTGCTTGGGTTACCTCTGGGTTCTCCAGTTTCCTCCCATTTACCAAAAACATGCCAGTAGGTGGCTTGACTGTGTTAAATTGCATGTGCATGTGTGTGTGTGTGTGCGCGCATAGTGCCCTGGGATAGACTGCCACCCCCATCCAGGGTGTTCCTGGGATACGCTCTGGATGAATGGTGGCCCTGATCAGGATAAATGGAATTTTCATCGCTGTATTCTTATTGGTTAAGCTTTGTCATACAGTGCTGCTTGAAAGTTTGTGAACCCTTTAGAATTTCTGCATAAATATGATCTAAAACATCATCAGATTTTCACACAAGTCCTAAACGTAGATAAGGAGAACCCAGTTAAACAAATGAGACAAAATATTATACGTGGTCATGTATTTATTGAGGAAAATAATCCAATGTTAGATATCTGTGAGCGGTAAAAGTATGTGAACTTTTGCTTTCAGTATCTGGTGTGACCACCTTGTGCAGCGATAACTGCAACTAAACATTTCTGGTAACTGTTGATCAGTCCTGCACATCGGCTCAGAGGAATTTTCGCCCGTTCCTCAGTACAGAACAGCCTCAACTCTGGGATGTTGGTGGGTTTCCTCACATGAACTGCTTGCTTCAGGTCCTTCCACAACATTTCTATTGGATTAAGGTCAGGACTTTGACTCGGCCATTCCAAATCATTACCTTCATTCTTCTTTAACCGTTCTTTAGTACAACGACTTGTGTTTAGGGTCGTTGTCTTGCTGCATGACCCACTTTCTCTTCAGATTCAGTTCACGGACAGATGTTCTGACATTTTCCTTTAGAAATCGCCGGTGTACTTCAGTATTCATTGTTCCATAAATGATGGCGAGTCGTCCTGGCCCAGATGCAGCAAAACAGACCCAAACCACGATACTACCACCACCATGTTTCACAGATGGGATAAGGTTGTTATGCTGGAATGCAGTGTTTTCCTTTCTCCAAACATATCACTTCTTATTTAAACCAAAACCAAAAATTCTATATTGGTATCGTCCACCGACAAGATGTGAAGATCAGACTCTGATAGATCCCTGTTCTTTAAAAAAAATAATAGGGTGCTCACTTACACCTGATTGCCATCCCATTGATAGAAATCCCCCGACTCTAATTTCAAATTATCCTGCTAATCCTAGAGGTTCACATACTTTTGCCACTAACAGATATGTAATATTCATAATTTTCCTCAATAAATAAATGACAACAAATGCAACAAATCATATCTAATGATTGTGTGACATTCAATATTGAGTCAAAATGGGGTACAGTATGTGGGCCAGATAAAGTATTAAAGTTTGGGCCGGCACTGGGCCATGAATCGTTTGCTCTCGATTCTGACTCTACATTTTACTGTGTAGACTTCATGAAGGGATGATAAAGCGATGGCAAGATGGCAAGGTCCATTAACATGCCTGTCATGTGGCATTTTCATGGATCACATCTCAGTTTTAATTGGCAGTTTTCAGTATGTTTATGACGGTGTGGAAGGATGAAAAGAGACCCCCTTTCTTCTGTCTTGTATGAGTTAGCAGAACTTTTCTTTCTATGTGCTACAGACAGGGATCAGTGGAGAGATAGAAGAGACGGTTGTCTGTGATATGCCTGTCTGTCCTACCCTGGTCCTCAAGACGGTTTTTTTTTTTTTCTTCCTGAGGAATGAACCAATGCGTGAAGGGATGAAAAGATAGACAGAGGGAAGGAGAGAAGGACGACTGTGTGGAAGAAGTGCTGACACGGACATGCCTGTCCATCTCAGCTTGACATCCGCTATTAAGGAGACATCAATATTTCAGAGCATAGTGAGATCCGAGGAACATTCTAGAGCTCAGTCCATTAGCAGATTGCACCATCAATACACGACACAGAAGTGTTTGTTATGTGTGCATGAGTTAAGATCGCCAACCCTTCAACGATTGGCCTTGACACTCAAGCTATTGGACGAGACCCCCTCAAAATGATAAAAAAAAAATTCGTCCCTTGGGATCCTTTTTCTTAAATAAAAACAAATGATGTTCTTTTATAAGATTAATCTTGGAAATAGTAAAAGACAGCTATCTGGGAAAATGACCAGGGACCAGGGTTGAATGACATGTTTGCATTTGTTAATACCTCTCCCGTACTCTGTGTCTCTGTGATTGTATGTGTGTGTGTGTGTGTGTGTGTGTGTCGTGTCTGCGTATTAGTGTCCGAGTTGCTAATCTACACAGTATATAACGTGAGGCTTTTCCTTCGGCACGTCGTCTTTATTACGTAATGCTAATATTTCCTATTCGAAGGTTTATAATTACGTCACAATGCAAATCATCCTAAAAACCATCGTTCCTGGCTTCTCTGTTGTCCTTTCTCTGACAGTGCGCTAAAATCTGAAATCCTCCCAAATCTCCGTTTTCGTTATGGGCTCTTTCACTTTGCCAAGAAACCGCATGTATAAACAACACCTCAGTGTGTTACTCTCTGCTGACCGCAGCCACTTCCTCGGCCACTTTGAATTTTTTTTTTTAGCTCAAGTCACTTGTGTGCAGAAAAGAATGACCTTTTTCTTTTTTTTTCTTTCTTTTTTTTTTTTTTTTAATCGCATATTATTAATATTTCATATTACATAATATTTTTCAAATGTATGTTATCGCAATGCTTCCTCATAAAGAAAACACAGCACAAACTTTCCCTCCCGTAGGCTTCCGCGTGTCCTAGAATTAAACAGTTAAATTGCTTTTAGAAACTCTAATATACCACTAATGCTGCAACACATTATTCTCTGGCAGTTGCGGATTTATTACCACACTTTAGTCAAATCTGATAAAGAACAGAACGACAGTATAAGACGCCTGGGACTATTTCACTGTTCTCTGTTTGTGTGTGTGTGTGTGTGTGTGTGTGTGTTAGAAAGATTTCGGTTACGATGTGCCGGGTAATCTTCGAATCGTTCGTTCCCAGAAATAGACTGTATAGGAAAATGTATTGATTGATTTATCTTCAAGTCTGATCTTCTAAGGTACACCTCCTACACCGCCTATCTTGGAAACACTGGGCATGAGGAAGGAACACACCCTAGATTGGACTCCAATTAGAACGAGGACCACTAATACGTTTCCACTGGATTACAGTGGTGCAGCGGGTAGCGTCTATTCTCTATTATATCTCTATTAATATCTGAAATCTTTAAAAAAAAAAAAAAAATTATTATTTTCTCAAATATCCTATCATTCTGCATCTTTTCAAGGTGAATTTAAGGTCAATTTAATCTAAGACATGTCTGAAGAATGCTACAAGGAACAGCTGCCTAATCAGCCGTTCATCATAAATACGATGAGAATAATTGTACTAACTCACCAGCGTACAGAATCTCTCAGGTGGGTTGCCACACGTGATGCCCGGTGGTTCCACATGTATGCGCATGAACTCCTTCATTGACTGGGGCTTGGGTTGGCATGCATGCTGCTCCCACACTGAGCCCTCATCCGTGGCGAGGAGTGACTTGCACGACTCGTACTGGCCTTGAACCTGCACCAGCATGTGCAGGAGGACAAGGAGGAAGAAAATGGCTCGTGCCAGCATGACAAGCGCCAGCCAGGAAACAAGAGAAGGGCCGTGGTAAAATTCACAGGAAAGAGATGTTGGCATAGAATAGGAGTCACGTGAGAGCATCTGGTAAACTCGCCTCGGTCATTCTGTATGAGGTTTTTTTTTTTTTTTTTTTTTTAGGTAATTTTTTTTTTTTTTAATTAAAGCATTAAAAGTTTAAGAAATTGTTGGTTAAAAAAAAAACAGGGGAGATACAAAATCAGTATGAATTGCAAATAAAGTCCTTTGTCCATCTTAGTTTCTTGTCCATCACAAGTTCAGAGGCACTCCACTGGGATTCTTTAAACATTCACCAAACTTCATGTTCCTGAAACCAAGACAGTAAAGAGACAGCTTTACTCTCAGCACCTGATTTACTAAACAGTTGTGTGTGTGTGTGTGAGAGAGAGAGAGAGAGAGAGAGAGATACATACAAACTTGAAAACACCCATAAGAAATGTGCAGGTTGATTTACTAACAGGTACATTTTGCATTTCTTAATAAATATAATGAAGGGCAGGTATTAAATTTGCATAAGCCCACTTCTACCATTTGAAGAACCAAATAAATACATTTTTATCAAGCTAGTTGAAATTATGACTCAATATTACCACAGTAAATTTAAATTGCCACAGTAAACTGGTTATTAGATATTAATGTTGGAACCCCAATACAGGAACACTAATGTCTACACTCCTTTATTTTGTATCATATTTATAAACGCAAGATAAGATGACTGATGGAGAGATGACTGATTGCCTCTCACTGCCTTTAATCGGGCTTTAAAACTCTTCGCGTGATAAGACTGTAAGATTTCGTATTTCCACGGAATTTTTCTCCGACACAGTATGATTTCGATTCATAAGGCAACGACTCCATATTCGATTGTACAACTAAATCGGCTATGATATGACACAATATGATTCAATTTAGTACCCTCCAATCACTATATGACCAATCTGCCGTAGGCCTATTTTTAATTCGCAAATGGTGATGTCACAGAGAATGGCTGTTTTACAAGAATCGGAGTTACAGGCAAAGTATCCGAGTTTCGAGCAAATAATTAAGAATAATCGATTTATGATTGTTGTCTCGAATAATTTCAGTCTTTGCTTCGATGCACTGATCCAAACAGTCCAATCGTTACACCCACAGAATAATCAGCACACACAAACACCTCCAGTATACCGGAGCCACCGTATTTTCCTTTAATTTCTTACCCGTCTGTATTATACTCTGTGTATTTAAGTGTGTAGTACTACAATCTCTAGCGTTTAGCACTAAATGGAAAGCACCGGGCAGTACATCATATCGTTGTACGAGCCCAAAACAACCTCCACTTCCACTTCAATAATCTACATACGGCTTCTTCCTGTCATATCCAGCTACGTCCTAGTATATTATATTATGCTAATGAATTTCTGATGGCAGGGATAAGACGAATGAGGCCTGTTTTGTGCAGACGATTTGTTATGCACATAGTTTCTTGTGTAAAGGTTACGCTTTAACCATTCCAGGAGTTCTTATTCTGGATCGCACAAACTACAGGTCAGTTACATATTCACGAAAAAATGTCTTCAATTTAATTCTTTAAAATTGTAATCATGGAAACCCATTAGAATCGTCTGCTCTCCGTTTAACTGTGATGCCCTGTCATTTTGTTACTCTCCAATTGAGGTCACTGTGAGAATAATACAGTGTTAAGCCCTGAACATGGTGTAAAAGTTTAGCAAAAAACAGTACAGCATGTAACATTGCATTCAATGGTGTGTATACAACAAAGAATGTCAAGCAATCGGTCACTCCTGTTACATAATTTTATTAGGCTATTATTATCATGGATGATCAATAGGAATTTTGTATGAATAATAATATGAATAGCTAGCAGACTCATGCTTAGTAGGGTTGTCACGATACCATAAACATATCTCAATACCAAGTATCACGATACCACGCAATATTGTGTTAATTCATAATTCAAATCTATAAAAATGACAATTTACAGAAATACACAGATATAAATGAAAACAGACAAGCCGGATTTTCCTCTGAATGATTTATTAAAGAGAACGAATAACTGGCTATTGGAAAAACTCGTGAACATTCATACAATTGGCAAGCAGCTAATTCAATGTGCCACATATTTCATCTATTGTTCCCTAGAGCAAGGAAATCGTGCAAATGGAAATTGTCCCCAGGGTACTAAGAATGAACATATCTTTAGGAATAAATAACTGAATTTAGAAACGAACTCCAAAAAAACCCCAAAAAACAGAAAATTAGGAACGTTAGCTTGCTTATGAACCCAACACGGGTAATTTTAGTATTTACACACAGCGTTTGGCAAAACTTTAGCTCGCTTACTAGCAAACATGGCTAATTTATAGAATTTACACACGGCGGTTAGCATAATGTTAGCTCCCTTATTAGCAAACACGGCTAATTTATAGAATTTACACACGGCGGTTAGCATAATGTTAGCTCGTTTTGGATCCTTTTAGTATTTACACACAGCGGTTAGCATAATGTTAGCTCGTTTTGGATCCTTTTAGCAGTTACACAGCGCAACGTTAGCTCGCTTGCTAGCAAACAGGAAATCTTTAAAGATTAAGGTAAAGAATTTAGGTTAAATTAAGTGTCACTAATCTTTGTGTATTCAGCAAAAGCAGTGGAATGTGTCGTTTTAGCGAAAATAGTATTAACTGCAGCACATACATTACTTACAGTAAAAAATACAGTGACATCGGCAGTATTTTGAAGCTTTAGTATCGTGGTACTACCGTATTACCGGTATACCGTGCAACCGGAGTGCTTTGAAATATAAGCTTTATTATGTTTGTATATGCCTTTTATTACAAGTTTACATATACAGAGAGAGAGCCTTTAAGAATGCCTTTGACAAAGAAGAACGTATTCACATCATTCGCATGGCTGGACTGGGAAGCTGCTGGCAAACGATGCATGGAGACTTTTGGGACAAGTTAAGAAATTTGCCAAGTATGAAGCAACTTCGACTGATTTTTTACGCATGGTTTCATTGCAGGTGTTGTAACATTCAGAGAGAAAGTTTTCTGACACTTCAGGAGGACTTTGTCGTTCCTCTGGAACACGACAAGCTGCAAGTTTTTGCCTTCATATCATCCAAAGAGAGACAGGAGACAGGCTGGCATGAGACCGACTGCTTATATCAGTTCAAACATACTCTACGCGATTACAGGAATGAACTTGTTTCGTGCGCATTTCACAACATTAAACATAACTATAAACAGATCAGATGTAACCTATGACTTGTCATACATTTTAATACATAAAAATTTGAATTGTCAAATTGCTGTGTTATATATGAGGAATAAACTCATATAGTTTATACACTTCGGGATGTGTTGTTATTGGAATATAATCAGCACTCATGGTGGTACTGTACAGTAACAGCGTCCCGTAGCTGATTATTTTCCTATTACAGCACTCCCTGTCATGGTTTATATCTTATAT
>JANDJT010000081.1:1977392-1994324 GCA_024331685.1 Stegophilus panzeri
GAAACATCTCCCTCCCTTTTCCCCTCCCTCTCTCTCTCTCTCTCTCTCCATCCCTCCCTCCCTCCCTCCCGCTAATCCGTTATTCCCCCATCACTCTCACACGCTATCTGAGCCGCTTTTATCTGCTGCGCGCGCTCTCACTAACGGAACCACCCTGAGCGCGCGCGAGAGACCGGCAGCAGCATTGTAGCGCGTGCGAGCACTTTGACTCTACTCCTGATTTCTTGTTTCTTCTTCTTTAAAAAAAAAAATAAAAATAAAACCCAAACAAACCTACTGAAACAGTTCTTCACGGCAGTAGCTCTATGTTGAACGATAATAAGCCATGAACTGTGAGTGTTAATCTATAGCTACATATTCTTATCCCTCTTATTAAGTCTTCCATTTGAACTAGTCACCCCTTTCGAGTCTAAACCTCTGATGACCAACATCCTGACTTTCCTTCAGCGTTACTGTACTTTAATTGATACAAGACATGCTATAAATATAAAGGATCATTTTGTAAGTGGCAAGTTTATGGCATAAATTAACTATAATAACCAGGGATGAAGAAAATTCACCACAACATAGGCTACTTTCTTACACAAATATACCTCAAATGAAAATAAATGAGGTCTATCGTAGCCTATTTTCTAGCTTGTAAATAAAAACATAAATCGTTTTCTGGGACATAAAATCAGTAGTACACGGACTTGTTCTCCTAAGGTCTTTAATCAGGGAAATAAGGTCTAATGTTGGTGAAATAGCTCACCTAAATGGAGTAATGGAGTATACGGCGTCCAGCCGACATGCGCAGAACTATCATTTTATTTCCTAATAATATTTCGTATAATATGTTCCTATTTCTGCATTAGGCTAAAGTGAATATGTATGATGAATGGAGACGCTAGCATGGGCAGCAAATCATGGCCTCAAACTCTTTGCATCTCAGCTTCGAGTTGTTGCTTAATAGTAGAAAGAGAAAACCTAAATGTGCTTACCAGCTAGCACAAAGTATGATGAATAGTGTAGGACATTGCCGTATAAAATCTTTTCAACACTGCATACCATGTAACAGCAGCAACTGTTTAACACATTACCATCTTTTTGTTTCACGCAAGACACATTTGGGCATTGGGCACTTGATGATATTTGTACTCCTAATGAACAGCAGGCAGCTGAGTGGCCTGGCCCAGAAATACACACAATACACACAAATACACACTATAAATATTATATTTAAAATATATATCATACATTTTGCTCATCCCTGTTAATGATGATACAGTATATATATTCTGCTGGTATAAACAGTTTTACCTACATCCATCATATTCTCATAAATAACAACACAGTTGTGGGATTAAATAATGCTGTGTTCACACACTTCAGCCTCTGTATAGATGTAGTGTGAATTTTAAAATTCCTGGAGGAAAGGTATCTAAGAGTATCTAAAGGTTTCTTGTTGTTGACCTTTTCTCGTATTTTATTATTTTCATGTGTCAGAACCATATTCAGGGTTTTTCAGTTATTCAGTTACATAGTGTAGAACAGAGTATTTCTCTACTATAAAATGTTTCTATAAGAACCCTGTCCTGTTGGGAGACTAAGGACCATTAAATATCCAAAGAACCCCATGAGGAACCCATTTTCTTTCTAAGCGTGTACTACATCTTACGCGACCATTTTACAATCTCTTTATCCCTTCAACATATTTTTGTTACTGTTTTTATTACTACTTGTAAATGACCTGCTAGATCAAAGCTTCTCAGATGTAGTCATTAAGCAAATTTAATGCTATCATTATTGATGTGAAGACTGTGGAAATGAGCAGATACGTTACAGAAGCTAGCACGCTAGTAATCGTGCACACTTTGCCAAGATAAAACTGCTTTTTATTCAGTGTTCATACAGAGTAGTCATTAAAATAAATTAGAGTAAAGTATGTTGTCAGTTTGCTGTCATGGCCGGTATAGGATCTGCATCCTTGTGTTAAAGCCTGTGCCTCATTTAAAAGCTGCCCAGATTAAAGTCTATTGAACAATCTGTTAAATTTGGACTTAAATCTCTAGGGACATCAGGAAAGACAAACTCCATGCACTTCTTCCTGATATCTGCAGGCTGGGTTATACTTCCGCATTGTAAATTTGCATTGCAGAGAGTGTGTGTGCACACCTACACAATCCTAACAGCGTGTCATGTGTATATACAGTGCTGTGCATTAACCAGCCTTCAGCTGAAAGCTGATTGGTTGAAGAGGGGAGGTGTGCTCGGATGTGCAAAGCTCAGAAATGTTGTGACTAGACTATGCAAGCTCTTTTATATATGTTTCGTCAAGGGTTTTAAAGTAATATCGCCGATATAATGGTTTAATCTGACTGCCAAACGGGCATTGTTCCTATGCAGCACTATAACGAGCGCAAAGCATCTGGAAAGTGCTGAGGTGTAGCGAGGTGAGAGAGACAGAAGAGTCGCTGCAGCTCTGCTTGTCAGTGTGGGCACCAAATGCATTCTGACACATAACTGTATTTTATTTACATTTCCGCAACAGTTTTACGATAATTAAATACATAGTTGTGGTCTTATCCAGTGGTGCTTGAAAGTTTGTGAGCCTTTTAGAATTTTCTATATTTCTGCATATAAAAAACTGCTAATCCAAGACATTCATATACTTTTGCAATTCACACATGTGTAATCTTGGATCATTTTCCTCAATAAATAAATGACCAAGTATAATATTTTTTGTCTCATTTGTTTAACTGGGATCTCTTTGTCTACTTTTAGGACTTGTTGTGAAAAACCGATGATGTTTTAGGTCATATTTATGCAGATATATACAGTAGAAAACTCTAAAGGGCTCACAAACTTTCAAGCACCATTGTATATTCACCTTTAATACACATTATCCATGCTTGTCCTTAACGGCCTGACATGTTAATAGAAGTCTTAATAGAATACAGTGGAAGGCTGTGTAAAGGTACTTCCAGATGCTCAGGAACAGCACAATGTTTAGCTCTTTTCCGTCAAATCTTTTCTTTTTTTCTTTGATCTTTTATCATTTCACAATGACCGAGCTGGCCAAAGCGCTGTAGGCTGAAATTTCTGTAGTGACATCACAAGCATTAGGAATTTAAAAATGGTCCGTCGTTGCAGGTTAGCTTCCATATATGGATCGAGAACTTGGAGAGTGGAGAGACCTTTAGTGTTTATAAGCATGAGAGAGAATAAAAAAAAACAAAACGAAAAAAACCTCAAACTCGAACCAGATAAACTACCTAAATAAGGCCATACCGGAACAAAATTCTAAAAACCACCTCAACAAATTAAATTTTTTTAAAGGCAAAGAAATTCCTTTTTTTTTAGTATTCTAGTGTGGCCCTTTTATGGAGTAGTGTGTGATTTTAGATGCTCTCTCAACATGGCAGATGTTTCCAAATCCTCATTAATGCAGGTGCTGTTGTGCAGTTCCAGTGTCTTAGTTACACAACGGGGCAGGGATCCTCAAATAACCCACAATCAGTAAATTTCTCTCTCTCCCACACACACACACACACACACACACACACACACACACACTAAATCTAATGTATACTTATATGTACATATAATCTAAAAGCACAATAGCAAAACATATTTATCCAATCTACTGACTTTTGTATGCCATAAATGCACATGTTGACTGGCACAACACATCTTACATGTGAACGCAAGACACAGCTTTTCTTCAATCATACCCATAATACTTTGTATCTTGCAGAGAGTCACTCAGTTACAAAGAGCATGTGAACATCATTGGATATCAGCTGATATTCTGATAGTCAGGGCTTGGATGTTGGAAAAAAGAAAGAACGGTGCACAACTTGCTTGCAGTGTTTCTATAGTTTAGACCTAATCCGACACAAAATTCACTCGTACAGAAGCTAAGTCAGTGCTGAGAGAAGAGTTACCTCAGAAGAGTTAATTCAACAAATTACATGTTCATTTAAAACTGAGGAGTTAACCATGTAGCCATGAATGTTGTTCTTAACTGAGTTTATTTCTGTGTGAAAGAGAGAAAACGAGAGAGGTGTGTGTGTGTGTGTGTGTGTGTGTGCGCGTGTCGTTTGTTTGACTTGGAAGCTGCTGTACACGTCGGACTGGGCGTGTTGACAGGAGCGGTGTTTCCGATCGATAGTTTGTCCTTGTTGTGTCTCAACGGAAAGATTTCTACATCTTAACTCTGCTGTACTCAGCCAGTTCTCCACCACGGCTGCCAGATTGATTTAAAAAAAAAATAAAATAAAATCAGACTGTTATCCTTATCCAGATCTAACACTCACCAAATTCACTATAAACCAAACCAAATTAGCCACCTAATTACATTACGCTATATCGAAACTGTGATTAAAATCTGACAAGTGATGGTAAAATTCACAATCTGGCAACCTACATTCAGGCACTGTTTCAAAGATGATCAAATGTTTGCTTGTCCAAATATGTAAAAAAAAAAAAAAAAAAAAAAAATGGCAACAATTTCCATAGGGTGTACTTATTATTTCCACATGACTGTATACTCCCTAATGTCTTTCACTACTTTATCAAACCATGGTGTATTGTGTAAAAATACCATTGTACACTTGAAAAACGTGGCTTTAACCGCACCAAAAAAATGGAAAAGTTCAGCTCGCAAATGATTATAATTAATCACATCTGTCGACTAATCTGTGAGTACAACTCACATGCAACTCGCCATTTATCACATTCAACAACTCTTGCCAAATACTTCCAGGCACATGTGCATTAAAGTGAAGTCTTGTGCAATATATAAAACATGAAATTGTCTGTCTTTTTTGCATGGATACTACCACAGTATATCATTCTTTCATATCATTCTTATTGTTCTACATTGTTTTGTTGTTCTACAATGTCGGCCCCAAAAATCTCAACTTAAAAGCTTCCCTGTGTCCAAGAAAGACAACGCAGGAGAAAATGAAGACAGATGATAAGGAGGGAATACGGTTGCTAGCTATGCAAACTCTCACGTCTCATTTTGACAATCAAGATGTGAAACTAGATGAGTTAATAATACAAATTAGACAAAACTGGAGCTTTGGCATAACTAAAGTCAAGTTCTGCTTTGGATATGGAAAAACAAATGTCCTTGATAAAAAAAAAAATAAAATAAAAAAAAAGACCTAATAGAGCAAATAAGGAACATGCACATCAACAGTGTAAAAAAAATTATTAAGTTAAAACTATCTTGAATATAGTCACATGTTCGTACCATTTCTCATTATAATGGAAATATAAAATTCTTAGGCCTATTACTAGAGTTTTTAAAGCTTGAAACTGTCATACTATTCGCAGAGAATTTAGCTTTTTTCTAGTGAAAATGCACTGAAATAAGCAGAATAATAATAAAGCTAAAGCATAGTAAAATCTAAACTGTAAATGAATGAATCTGGACTTCAAACTTGATCAATCGTACCTTATAAACTGTACACAATTATTGATTTAAGAGCCAGATGGTTTGGAGAGGGATCAGCATATAATTGCAAACTACAAAAATAGTTGAAACACATCACATACACATACAAAATGGAAACACAACAGAGTGAGTAGGAATATACAGATCTTAAATTTCAAATAGGATCATTAAATAATATAACTGAAAAGAAATTTCACTGGTTTATTAACAGCCAATCAGTGAGGGCTCCTGAAAACAGATCAACAGTGCAATAGAAAAGCCTCCGCTCTATCATCTGGAGATCATGAGTTTGAATCCTGGCGATGCCAGAGCCATCCATGGGCAGGAGTCCGAGAGAGCAAAATTGACCATGCTCTCAGGGAAGGATTGGTGGCATACTTTCTCCCCTATCAATCACAGTGACACTAGCCAATCATGGGCATTCTGTGAGCTCATGCCTGCTGAAGGGGGTTGGATAGCACTTACCTCTGAGTGTGTTACCCCACCCCATGATGCAGCGTGAGCAGCAGTTGGAAAAGATGCAGTTGGCTGGCTTCCTTTGTCTCGGAGGAAGCACATGATAGCCTTCACCCTCGCCCTTAATCAAGGCCAAGAAATGGCAGCTGTTTAAACCTTTGATTTCAGAACCCTAGTAGCATGCAGCATATGGAATTAAACTGTAAGCATTGTTGCTTTGTGCCAGGGCCTATGTCAAGATATTTTCACCAAGCTAGCATATAATGAAAATCACCTATCTCTTGATTAACTCAGTGACATTGCCATTTGCCTGGAGAAATTGTTAAAGGAGAGAAGACAGGGTTCTTTGCTGTTCCAAGAAGAAGAACAGCTCCACAAACCCATGCACATCAGGCATTCTCTACCCCTTCTGACTGTCTAGAACACCAGGTAGAACACTGGGAAAGGAGGCTTTGCTTCTACTGTGGAGAGGCCTGACCCGGAACACTCAGCCACATGCTAAAGTGATGAGTCCATGTCCATCTTTAAGTTCAAAGCCATTTCTACTCAACATTGTATTACTTCATTCCAACACAAAATCTGTGTTCACAGCTCTTGTTGACAAAAAATCAGTGAAGAATTTCATAGATTAATGCCTGACTCAACAGCTACAGCTAGCAGTGCATCAATTGGTTCCCCATACATGATCAAGCACTGGATAGTTGGCCGATCACATGGAATCTGCATGAAAACTAGTGACTTACATAAGGAAACCATCTCCTACTTGTAAACTGAGTAATCCTGAGTATCTAGTGGTCCTAGGATTCCTAGCATCAACTATATAACCCACAAATCCCTTGTCTGAGAAGGAACCAAGGAAATTTGTTTCATGGTTCCCTCACTGCCAAAGTGTCTGTATCATTTCCCTAATTCTGAACGTTTCATCCACTTCCATAGAAAGCCCAGAAACTGAACAGAATTCTGAAATTCCTCCACACTACGCCAAGTATCAGGAAGTCTTTAGTAAAGCAAAAGCAACTGCCCTTTAGCCATATGACAGACACCACTGTTTATCATGTTCCACAAGTTATCCATTAGTTTCAGCAGAAAATAAGGCTCTGGAGGAATATCTGAAGCAACCCGGAGGGCTCTATCCATACATAGATTACCAAGGCCTCAACCAGATAAATCTCAAGTATCTTTATCCCTTGTGTCTAGTCCCCTTGGCCCTTGAACAGCTCTTCACCAAACTTGACGTCGATGAACACTCTTTGGCACCACGTCCGGCCACTACGAATACCTGGTCGTGTCTTATGGACTGGTCAATACTCCCTCCATCTTCCAGACCTAGGCCTTTGTAAAATGACATACTGAGAGATGTTGGGAAAATTCATCATTGCATATATAAACAACATCTTGGTCTATTTCTGATCCCTGGAAGAACAAATCTGTCTCGTTACATGTGTCCTTAAAAGACCACTCAAGAGCAATGTATTTGTGAAAGCAGAGATATGTGAATTTCATGTCCCCCACATAGGTTTCTTGGTCTACATCATTAGCGTGGAAGGGGTGCTCATGGATGAGTTAAAATTATGTACAGCCAGGCTCCCGAGTGGCACAGTCGCTCCCCTATCAATCACAGTGACATGAGCAACAGTTTGAAAAAAATGTACTTGGCTGACTTCACATGTCTTGGAGGAAGCATATGATACCAGGCTGTCGTATGATAGGGGAGACCTAACTGGTGGGTCAGGATTGGCCAAGACTAAATTAGGGAGAAAATTGTGGGAAAAATTGTCATTGAATGGCTAATTACCAAAACAGTAAAAGATTGTGTGATTCATTAGGGGTTTCCACTCACGACCATTACCACTCATTTCTCTTCTCCTGCCTCAACGAGGTTTCACTGGAATCCCCAAGTAGACTGGGTATTTAGTCACTTCAAGGGGTTGTTCACTGCTGCCCTGATCCTCAAACACCTGGACCCATCTCTCCTATTTTATAGTAGAAGTAGAGCCATACTTTCCCAACACCAAGGATACCCTCTGAAATTGTAACCCACAACATTCTTTTCATGCAACCTCTTATCTTCAGAGAGGAATGATGACAATAAAGAATATCACCCAACCCGACACCATTGGTCTGAAGGTAATATATATACCTCTCTAATGTCTAATGCTTGGCTTGTTTCGTCAATTGCATTTGCAACCTGTCTCCTTTTTGGTGTTGAATATCCCAGGTGGTTGAGGAGAGGGTCCATCACTGATTTGATTATTGCTGATGAGGATGGTAAGTCAGCAAACTGCACATAAACACATTATCAATATAGGCTACATTGATTGTATGAACATTCTACTTGGGAAGTATATTTCTATATTAACAATAAACTGTACATTTTAGTCAAAGCAGATTTCCTTTAGTAATTGATTATAGCAATATCTCTGAACATTGTCCAGTTAAAAAAAAGAGCATTTTCACCGTTTTGCCAACAGGTTTTCTGCACGTCTAGATGTTTTGCCCATATTTCAAATCTAGAAAAAAGCCACAAAAAGTGGAGATGCATGTTTTTATTTGATCAGACAGCAACAATATGTTGCTCGATATCACACACATAGCTTCATTTATTCAACCAGCGTAGTCAGCATTTTAAAGGTGAACTTGGCTACTCTGCTGCTGTCTCCATATCTGATTAGATAGGTATTGATCAGACCGAGAGTGACGAGGTAAGTGTTGGAGATTGAGACTTCTGTTTCTGTAGACAAAACCACGGTGACACGACTGAGTGCTGCCGACACAGGCCTTATGTCTTCCATAAGCTGACAGATTTTATCTTTCAGCTAGCGGGGCCTGACGTCTTGGAACCGAATATAGCAGAAGCCTACAACCCACCAATATTCGAGTGGCTGCTCAAACATAAACAGAGTTCTGTGTTGTAGAGGAAGGTGGTTGCATTTATTGTTGCTTGGTATCCAGTGCTTAACAAGCAAGGGGAGCTGTGATGCATATGTAATGCATCTAACACAGACCTGACTGCCAGTCAACTTGTAGTATGGGGTTGCTGGCAGCCACTGTATACTTTGATTTGATCGCACAAGCTGGTTCACATTCTCTGTTAAGATGTCAACTGTACAGCGCCCTCCACTAATATTGGCACCCTTGGTAAATATGAGCAAAGAAGGCTGTGAAAAATTGTCTTTATTGTCTAGATTTACCTTTTTATCTTTTGTTCAGAAAATTCACAAAAAATACTCTGCTCTCATGGATGCATGAATTGCATGAATCTCAACCCTGTTTCAAATGTGTCACTTCTATTAAGCTAGATTTTCCTAGTAGCGTAGCAAGCTAGTTAGCATTCTTAGAAATGTCAGCCACATAACATTACTGAAATCCCTTCATATTTATTCTTGCTGAGTAGGTTGTTGTGGATAGTCATGATGTTTTCTGTCATATGGAATATATAAAGTATAAGTGGATGATGAAGTAAAGGAAAAGGAGCTTGGCTACAACGTTTTTTGATGACTGTCATTCCTGTGCTTAACCTGACTGCAAGGGCTTTGCTATAGTGCTGAATCAAAAGCTGGTCAGAAGTATCAGGATCTTAATCAGGAAGTCTGAAAGTGAACGCACCTATTCTCTGATTATAACAAAAATTGCATTTAAATAGGCTCCTGAAAGGCAGCTAACATTGCAGTGATGCTATGATTTGAAAGATGATACAACGTGAATTGAGGAAATAATACTATCTTCTCAGCTGATCAGGAAGCATCTTCCTGTAATAAATGTGTTTCTTACTGAAAGCTTGTTCATTTGAGGAGTTTGGGCTGCACCTGACCTCCAAGGCCTAAATAAGTATCTCCTAAACTCCTCAAATGAGCAAGCTTTCAGTAATGAACATGTTTATTATTAATCGGGGGGAATTAATAAGGAGGAAATTAATCGGGAGAAACTTGCTCATGCAGCAAGACAATGATCCAAAACACACTGCCAACACAGCAAAGGACTTCATCAGGGGGGAAAAGTGGAGTGTTTTAGACTGGCCAAGTCAATCAGCAGACTTTAACCCAATTGAGCAGCATTTCACCTCCTGAAGATGAGACTGTATGGAGAACCGCCCCCCTCCGAAATAAACAACAACTGAAATAGGCTGCAGTAAAAGCCTGGAAAACATCACAAAAGAAGAAACAGACAATTTGTTGACGTGAATGAGTCGCAGGCTTGATGCAGTTAATGCAATCCAGGGGTATGCAATCAAACATTAAGTGTTGTTTAAGATTTAAGACTTATCTGTTCCTATACTTTTACCTTTGAAATTCTAAACTCTCGTTTCATATCCATATTTTCATCATATTTCAGCCTACAGCAAAAAAAAAAAAAAAGAAAAAAAAAAAGATTGGCCTTGCCGTTCCAATAGTTTAGGAGTAGGATGTTTGTGTATGACCTATAGCAAGTCTCTTAAGGAGACAATAGCATTTAAGCTGTCCAAGTCAAGAGTGTCAGGGTTTATAGTAAATGGACAGATGTCATCAACAAAACCAATGGAAAACAGCCAATAATTAAATGTATAATTGTGGTAATGCACATAATCTTTTTGTTATGAATCTGTGATGCAAATTATAAAGCATGAATTAATCATCGTATTAATTCATATTACTGACAGGGAAAGTCTTCTACAGTTTCCACTATGGCGTCAATGATGAATTTACCACACAGTGCTTAACTGTCAAATGTGTGAGATTTTGTTGTGTGTTTCTTATTACAGTGATTTGTACCACCAACAGTGATAAATCCTACAAAAGCTACCTTTTTCTTTTGCATTTCTCACTCTCACATGCAAGCTGGGAATACCAAACTCTTGTATGGAAAATATTGTATATTAGTTATATTAAAATTGTATATTAGTGTTCAGTCTTTTTTTTGTTTATTGCCTTTTAAAATAAAGTGTTATCTTTTGTATTAAATAAGTAAGTAAGTAAGTAAATAAATAAATAAATAAAAGTAAAAATGTCCGTTATAAAGGGTTATGTAATCACTGGTGTGGTATTTCAGGTTATAGCTCATTAAAAAAAACAACCTTTCTGCCATTTTTACCAGAACACATCGGCACGGACTTGACACCACACGAAGGGAAAAAAAAACAATATCGGTCCACCCCTAAGTGATACTCCAAAAAGAGAAAAATCAACCACTAAGGCTTAAGCTGTGAAAAGCATTTACACCTCTGAATCCCTTGTTTCTCATCTTTTCTTCTTTTTCACCTTCTGCGCTTTTACTTCTAACACTTCTAAAATGTCTTCTTCTTCTTCTTCTTCTTCTTCTTCTTCTTCCACATTGATATCCCTTCTCATTCCTCTTTCCTCTGCTTCCTCCTCCTAGTCCTCCTTTTTCTTCTAGTCTTTTCTCCTTCTCGTTATTGTTGCTGTCCTTCTTACTCTGAAAAATGCATCACTGCAAAACTGTGAGTTAAATTCATTTGTCAGAACTGTAATTGAGATGAACAACTGGATCTAGCAGAGTTGGCTTCACTGTTTTACTGTCTATTTTGTGCATATTTGCATAAATGGGCTGTCCTTAGTTCGTAGTTAGAGCTACTGACAAAAAATAATGCGATATCTACGTTATCGATTTATTAAAATGTTATATAATGCAAAAAAAACCAAACAAACAAACAAACAAAAAAAAAACAAGTAACAAACAACCACAAAGCAGATCTATAAATCCAACCTGATCTCACAGACTTTTGTCAGAATTTGATTCAGTAAAAGTGTTTGACTTTTAGATTTCACACCTACAAGCAGCGCAAACTGCTTCTCGTAATCTCTGCATTTAGTGCAGGAAGAATTGTTCTTATTTTTTACTCTCGTTCATATTCTAAATGTACTACATGTTTTATCACACAACATGTTTTATCTTACAAGCTTGCTGTGGTGAGACATAAAATATGGACTTCAAACAGTTGGATGTGGGAAGGAAATAAAGCAGGAGGAACCCGTAAAGCAATAAACCACCATAATGAATTCATCTGCATGCATGCTTCACATGGGGGTCACTGTAGGGTTTTGGGGAGCTTTTCCAAAAATCCTCGGTTACTCTGTAATTCAAATAAACAAGCCCGTGTGCGCAAAGCCGCCAGTGAGAGCACAAATTATAACATATATCTGAGTTCTTAACTAAAATCTGTTTTGCTTGAACAGCAATGAAAATAAACTATATAACATACAACTATAATACATAATACAAACTATGCAAATCTAGTCAAATGACATTTCCTGAACATCATTCTCAACTAGGATAGTGGACTATAATAAGAATTAAATCAATTCCATGTGTTTATGTACAGTCATGTGAAAAAATAAGTACACCCCATGGAAATTGTTGTTGTAGTTTTTTTTTTTTGTCATATTTGGACAAACAATTTGAAACAGTGCCTATTAATAAAGGTGATACACTCTATTAAATGACAAATAAAGTTCACATTTTGTATTCATTGTCACAATTTAAATTAATAAAAAAACATTATCACACCTTCAAATCCATACAATTAGAATCAGGTGTTCATGATTGGGTGCCAGTGATTAGAACCTGCTTAGAAAGTGCAGGTGGAACCTGTGTTTATATTTATACCCCTCTCATATCTAGTGTCTGGTGTTCCCTTTGTTATTGAGGTGTGTGATGTCATCATGCCAAGATCTAAAGAGTTCTGTAAGACCTCCAGATAAAAGCTTGTGGATATCTATGGGTCTGGTAAGGGATTGAAAATGATCAAACTATTTGAAATACATCGTTCCACTGTTAAAATAATCTACAAATGGTGCAGATTTCAAACGACTGCCAATTTGTCCCAGCAAATTCAGCCCAAGAGCAGGCTGTCTGATGCAAAAAGAAGTCTCCAAGAACCCCAAAATTGAATCACAGGATCTGCTAGTATCTGCAACTGTTGGTGTAAAAGTGCAGGCTTCTACAATCAGAAAGAGATTGCACAAATTTGACCTGCATGGGAGGTGTTTCAGGAAAAAGCCTTTGCAAGACTATAGTTTGCCAATGAGCATGTAGGCAAAGACCAGGCCTTTCGGAATAATGTGATCTGGACAGATGAATCAGAGATAGAGTTGTTTGGTCACAGTAACAGCAGACATGCTTTGCGCAAACCAAAGACAGCTTTTCAGGAGAAGCACCTCATACCAACTGTGAAGCACAGTGGTGGAAATGTTGTGGTTTGGGGTTGCTTCACTTCCTCAGGGACTGTACAGCTTGCATTCATTGATTCAACTATGAATTCTGCATCATATCAAAGAGTGCTTGAAGATAATGTGAATTGAACCAAAAGTGGACCTTTCAACAGGACAATGATCCTAAGACTTACTAGCAGATCCAGTGATGAAATTTTGAAGTTCTTGGAGACCGCATCGGTCTGCTCGTGTCTGAATTTGCAAATTACAGCCGTGTCAATATTCAATATCACCGCACCCGAGCAAGTGTAATATTGCTTAAATAACGAATGCTTTGTTCATCACTATTAAACGATTAGATAATACTATATACACACATTTACAATTCCATGAACTATCGACCGATCAATTAAGACTTGTTAATTGTCAAATACTTATTAACTAATGATTTGTTCATGTATAGGTTCATGGTTCATGTACTGTATAGGATTTGTTCATGGAGGTTCTGAGCCAAGCACATGAAGGTTCATGTCAGAGAAATCATTTTCAGTATTATTGCACTTTTTGGGAAAATTGGAAATGGGGCATTTTGGCCTGAAATGAAGCTGAACTGAAACCAGTAAAATGTGATGATCGCTGCTTGTGGGGCAGATGAGTGATTTCAGCTGCTCTCGACCTGGCAGATATTTGGCTCTGTGTGTGTGTGTATGTGTGTGTGTGTGTGTGAGAGAGATCTTTTTGGCAGTCCTTGATAAAAGTATACCCTTCATAAGTGCACCCCACTGAGGCTGCATAAGGATTTTTTTTTTAGCAAACTCTCTCTCTCTCTTTCTGTGTGAAGCAGTATAAGGAGGCAATGTAAAATTAAAGACAGTCAGAATAGAGTACAGTACAGTATGTTCAATACAAGAGACGGATTGTGAACAATACTGCTATACTAGTCACTGTGTGTGTGTTATGTCCATGCTGTATGGTTGTAAATGTGTTCATGTCTTTGACTCTGTGTGTGTTTGTGTTAGAGAGAGAGTGAGAGATAAAAAGAGAGAGAACGAGAGAGAAGAAAGGAAGGTTGTGCCTACATTGCAACCAAAACACAATCGAGACTGAGCTGCATTTCCTAATAGAATGCACAAAATACTTCTGTTTTATATTTTGTCTTACCTTTATTAGTGAATTTAGTACTTTTATTCTGTAGTTTTGTACATTTTATCCCTCTTTGTTCACTTATTCTGTATATAGTGCCTTTATAATTGTCCTTAATTTGTACATTTATGTACATTGTTTGCACTATTTTCTTTAAAAAAAAAAAAAAAAAAAAAAAAGATTAGTATTTAATTCAATTTTATTTGATTTTGTTTAGTCTTTTATTTCATTTCTCTTGTTTATAACACTACTTGCTTTGGCAATGCAAATGTACAACAATTTGTCATGCCACATGAAACTGAAACTGAGAGAGAGAGAGAGAGAGAGAGAGAGAGAGAGAGATGGTGTGAATAGTCATTAACAATTAAAGAAATTGTATAGCAAATTCTACGAGAAAATCACACAAGGAAACTCCACCCGTTAAAGTGTTAATTAAAATTAAAAAGTGTTAATTAAAGTGTTCACTAAAGGTTGTCAGGATGTGAGTCTCCATTTAACAGGATTTCGAACAAAAACACTGCTTTCTTCCAACATTTTTAAGGTCTTCTGCTGCTCACTCATGTAGGTCTTCATAATAAGCTACTATGGGGAAGATTAATGCTTAAAACATTTGTTGCCTGGATGCTGTTAGAAAATCATGGCTGTAGGAAGTGTTTGAATTACAGGTTATTAGAATGACCCCTAGTTCCATTGGAGACCCTTTAGTTGACTCCGAAATCATACTGTGGTAGGTCGTCATAGGCAAAACAAAGCAGTACCGATGAATAGGGTGATTTTTTAAAAGAAAAATACATGTCACAGTTAATCTTGTGCCAGTTGATTGTTAATATTGTTACTTTTCCCTTCCGTTTTCTCCCCAATTTAGTCTCTGGCCAATTCCCACCCACCAGCCAGCTCTCCCCATCATATGACAGCTATCACCTGGTGAGGATAAAGGCTAATATGTGCTGCCTTGAGACATGTGAGGCCAGCCAATAACATCTTTTCAAACTGCTGCTCATGCTGCATCACAGGGTAACATAAATACCTGCGGTGTCTCACCTTACGAATATATAACATTTGTTTGAGCAGGGCTACACATGGAAAAGTCATCCGAGATTCAATCTAAACCCTTGTTTTGCACACACCGTCCAACACCTCTCAGCAAACAGCATGAATTGCACAAAAGCAGAATGTTTATATAATGTAAACCAATGGATCACTTTCTGTAATGCGCGGATGGGGTTTCGAGCAGTTTCCAAAATGATGAAAATAATTCCAGTTCCAGGCTCAAGATACCCCGCGACCCTGTGTAGGATAAGTGGTACAGATAATGGATGGATGGATTTTTGAAGGCATCTTAGATTTACATGTGACTGGATATTGCGCCTACAGGATGTCATTTATTCACTTGGCACGTATGATTTTAGTTGCTTTTTATTCCAGAATCTCAGTTCAAATCACTTCTTTCGATTATTAAAACAGTCCTGGTGGATAGAGTGCTTGCTGAAGATGAATGAATGAATGGTCTGTCTCAGCCTGCTTATCTAAGCATGGCACTGAAGATTCTAAAACACTTAATTATAGTACCATACTATTTCTTATCTGTATAATAGTCCGACAATAACTCCCTGGATTTTTGAAAGTGAATTAAAAGTGAATTCCTCTGTGCAAAAGACCTAAAAGTAAATGACTAGGCATATAAGAATTCTCTCTCTCTCTCTCTCTCTCTCACACACACACACACACACACACACACACACACACACACACATACACAAAGGTCAGGACTACAGTCTACTTGATGTATTTAAATTCCCAAAACAAAAAAGGTAGTGCTCAGAATACAAAATGAAGGAGTTGATTGTAAGGCCAAATGCAAAGACCCATTCATCCCACCACCAGAGGGAATATTGACTCCACCCCAGTTCCTCCACAACTACTTCCGGTGTGTAGGTTTATAAGCCATGTGCTTCGTAAGACTTCGTAAGATTGCGAAGTATTGTCAGTTAACCTGCCTTACCGAGTGGTTGTCTACTGATCTCGTTTTGCTTCGAGTTATGACCTTTTTACCTGTGTTTCTGGATTTGTGGATTACCTGTATTTTTTTGTTTGCCTGTTGGACTGTCTACCCATTACTGAACCGTGCCTGGTTCATAGACCATGTTTGAACCTGGTGTTTTGGGTTTGTTTAATAAAAGCTTCTGCAACATGGATTCCAACCCAGCATGAGTTCGTTCCATTGATAAGATGACTTCCTTTTCCATTGTAGTCGAAAATGTCTTTGTTCAGCATTGTTTTTGTTCCCAAGGTGAAGTCTGTTCCATTCACGGCTTAACACTCCCCGTTCCTTCTTAGTTGTGACATGCAATAAAGCTCTGACTATGAACAACACCGTTGAAAGCAGGATAAGGAGGCGTCTGTACTGTCATCTCACAAAACTCTCGTCTAGGCATCAAGCATGCATGTGTACCAGGTGAAGTTTTAGAATATGCACTAGAGGGATGAGATGTATTTGTATTGAGTTGCAAATATCGCAAAATGTAGCTTACTTCTACTAAAATCACTAATGCTACTTTGAATCAAGAGTAACAGTTTTGGCCAAGACAATCACAAAAAAAAGCTCTGCGATATCTTGTATGGACTGGTTAATAACAAAAAATTAAATCTAGGGCTGTAACTAACGATTATTTTCATAATCGATTAGTTGGCCGATTATTTTTATTTCCCCGGTTAATCGATTAATCGGATTGGGGCGGGGGG
>JANDJT010000081.1:2011600-2027271 GCA_024331685.1 Stegophilus panzeri
AATAATAATATATAAATCACTGGTAATAATAATATATAAATCACTGGCAATAATAATATATAAATCACTGGTAATAAAATGTAACATTGCAGAGTGGTGGTAAAGATCATGATTAATGTAAGGTGTTACACCTTGAGATATACATAAGATAATTTCAATGTCATCCTGTTTCTAACTACTGTAAAAAAAAAAACAAAAAAAAAAAACAAAACCCTAAATTCTTTCTAAATTCTCCCTTTTAATTAGTGTCGGAAATTGTGATATTCTTAGCATAACTTGCCTAATAAAATAATCTCTTTTTTTTTGCTTTAATTCCTACCTTTTCCTGTAAGTCTTTTAACTATTTTAGTACAGATGCTACTTAATAGTTATCTACGGGAATGGTTGTTCAGGGTCACGGAACATTTTGGGTGAAAGTCCTTGCAAATATACAGTTGTGCTCATAAATTTACACACCCATGGAAGAATCTGCAAAATGTTAATAATTATTAATTTTTTGTAAATAAGAGGGATCATTAAAATTGCATGTTGTTTTGTATTTAGTACTGTCCAGAATAAACTATTTCACATAAGAGATGTTTACATACAGTTCACAACACACATTATCTGTCATAACATTATCATTTAAAAACCGTATTCATGTGTTGCCTTTGTTATGGGTTGCCTTTGTTTTTATCTTAGATTTAGTTTTAATTTCGGAAACGATTCAGTATGCGATATACACAAAAACAGAAGAAATCAGGATGGGGTAAATACTTTTTCACAGCACTGCGGAAAATGAATCCACACCTTCTGACCAGTCAGATTGTGGAATTCAACAGCACTGTGTTATAAGTAAGGAAGTTATACATTTAATGTTGTTAACTGATGGAAGAGAAATAGGATTTTATGTTTTAGCCCTCTCGGTGGTGAGTAGAGAGACAGTCAGAGTTGAAAGGTGGAGAGGAAAAAAAAAAAGAAAGCAAGTGTGAGACAGACAGAGAGAGACAGAAATAGATGGGTAAAAGCAACATAAAGAAGAGAAAGACCTTGAAACGTGGACGACGGAGGTAAAGAGAAGGAGGCTTTAAATAGCAGGGACTGTAAGTACATGTTTAGTGGCACATTATTCATTCCATGAACGAGAGCAGAGAGCAGCCTAATGAGATTTGAGTTAACCTGTGAGTCGGTGTGTTTAAACACTTTGGCAGGGTAACAGGGCCAAAAGGAAGTGATCATTAGGCCCTCTGGCACAATGTGTGTGTGTGTGTGTGTGTGTGTGTGTGTGTTTAACACGGTCACAGTTGTAATGTGCTTAACGAGGCATAATTCCTTTAATCACTGAAGGTTAATTTGCCCTTGTTCTGTCCTCAAAGATCAGACACACTCTCACCTTCTCTCTCCTTTTCACTAACTCGCTCTTTTTTTTCCCTACTTCTTAATTTCATCTCGATTTGGTGTCAATGTATAGCTCAGCCAAAACAATAGAGACAAGTGTGTCTTCTGAGCTTTCTCCACACCATTTATCCATCCCTATGCTGACTCTCTTCCAGCTGTCACTCTTACTTTCCTTCAGTCAAACATCCTCTATCTTTGGGTCCCTTTTTTTTTTTTTTTTTTTTGTCTCCACGTCTCTTTCCTCCAGTTTTAAATCTAACATAGAAGAAATGATGGCTGCTTAATGGTGGACTCAGTTGCAGAATGTAAAGCAAATATATGACAGTGTTTCAGTGAGTTGGCAGAGACTCATCTATAAGATGAACACGATGCCGTCGACGATGGGATTAGCATGAATGTTGAACCTTTTGAACCTGATCTTTTAGAGCAGGGTGTATAGATGAGGAGATTAACTGACTAAAGGACTAAAGCGCTGCTGCATCAGTTTCTTTAGGCAGAGGTGACCGAGAGCTAAATCCTACTGGCGCCTCTATCAGCAGATGGTCAAATGGCATTGTGGGTAATGTAGGAAACTAATTAATCCAACTAAAAATAGCCCAAAGAAGCCTGAAAAGCTCACAGAATTTCATGGGGCAGTGGTGGTTCAGTGGTTAAAAGCTCTGGGTTACTGATCAGAAGGTCAGGAGTTCAAGCCCCAGCACCGCCAAGCTACCACTGTCGGGCCCTTGGGCAAGGCCCTTAACCCTCGTTTGTATAAATGAGGTAAATGTAAGTCGCTCTGGATAAGGGCGTCTGCCTGTAAATGTAAATTACAAACTAAATCTTGGATGCCGCTGATCGCATGTTAATTATATACACCGATCAGCCAGAACATTAAAACCACCTGCCTAATATTATGTAGGTCCTCCTTATGTCGCCAAAACAGCTCTGACCCATCAAGGCAGGGACTCAACAAGACCTCTGAAGATCTGCTGTGGTATGTGTCACCAAGTCATTAGCAGCAGGTCCTGTAAGGTGCGAGGTGGAGCCTTCATGGATCAGAGCATCACAATTTGGCACTTATCAAAGTCGCTCAGATCCTTACTCTCGCTCATTTTTCCTGCTTCCAACGCATCCACTTAATATCTGCCACCTATTATCTCCCACGCCTTGACACTGATACTTCTTGCTCATTTTATTCTTGTTATTTGTTTTGCCCTGGAAGCAAGCCATATGTTTGTAGGAAATGTTTGGGGATCTTACTGCCAGATCCTACTACATAAAACCTTATGTATCTTATTACTTTCATTCTGGACTACATTCAGTTACTAATGTTTAGGCATACCATTATAAATTTTTTATTATTATTATTTTTTTTTTTCCACAAAAGTATGAGTGAGTAAAAAATTCTCATTTGAGCCTCTTAATTTTCATTCTTGACGTATCATCCTTCCTCTTACTGCAGCAGGATGTGTGTCTGTGTGTGTTTTGTTAACGTTAACAGATCTATTTGTGCACTGTTATATTGATTACGTAATCAGAGGTCACCACTCGGGGCCAGAGATCAGCTGCAGTGTGTTTTGTGCAGCCAAGTGTCTTTGAGAGGACAGTAAAGGACATACATTATTAGATGTATACACACACACACACTCTCTCTCTCTCTCTCTCTCTCTCTCTCTCTCTCTCTCTCTCTCTCTCTCCATTTGTGGGATCACTTTATATGAATATGAAATATTGGGTGTTTGATGTATTATAATAATAATAATAATAATAATAATAGTAAGAGAAAATGCTGTTAAGTGTCCATTAAGTGTGTCTGTGAAAAGAGTAGACTGTATGGAGACGGATATATTTTTGATTCATTTTCTCATTAAGTAATCTGAGAAAGTGCTCAAAGAAATGAAAGACTGCAGCTCGGGGCAGTTGAAAGAGTTTGTTAAATATGAACAGTATTTACAGCTGTTAATACTTAAGCATCTGATCTGAGTAGCATAGAGAGTGAACATAGGGCCGGTTTTCTTATATAGACACTTTGCTCTCCCAGAAGACATTGTCCATCACATGTTTCAAGGGCATTCATGGAACTGCTAGGCATCAACATCAGCCAGAGACCAACAGCCAGGGAATCGATGTAGGTTTCTCTACAGAATTCACTGTTCACTCCTCCTCAGGCGTTTATACCATGTTTACACCATTCTACAGGGTGTCCGAAAAGTCTGATCCCAATGAGAGTAAAACTACCTAGACTTAGTTTTGTATTTATTATTGAGGAAATATGCTCTGTATGTTCATTCCTATGTGCTGTGCATGTATAACATTGGGAATCTTAGACAGACCTGTATAAGACCACACTGGGTTCCAGTCCTATCCGTCAAGAATGAAGATCTGAGTCTATAGTAGGCGAAGACCAGGCGACGTTTTCGTCCGGTTTCAGTACAGGTGTTGTACAGGTGTTCTTAATAAAGTAGTCGATGAGTGTATGTATTAGCACAAATAGTAAAATTCCATAACCTCTGTACAAATTCTATTAGGCCTCTAAATGGAATGGAATTGAGTATTTTTGTCTAATATGTTTAGGGATAATATGGTGGGATTTGAATGTAAGTAACGTTAAAATGTTGGTTCTGCTTAGAGTGAATCACATGGGTTGGTTTTTATTTATTTATTTATTTTTGTTTGTTTATGAGCAATTGGACTTTTTTCAGGCTTGTAAACATGAGCTGTGATTGGTGGATTTTTAAGCATCTCGACTAACTGCAAGCCACGTTCACCTGAAACAGACAGTTTTCACCGAGAGGAAACCTGGAGATTTAATAATGGAGAGAAAGAGCACGGGAGGGTGAATGACAAGTGTGTGAGTGTGCGTGATGTGAGTTGCCGAAACAGCAATATCAAAGAAAGGCTTCAAAGCCAATCAGAGAGTCTCCTGGGTAATCTGTTATCCTGGTTCAAAGCGCTGCACAGTGAGTGCTAGGGAGGCTAAAGTGTCTGTGTGAGACGCAGCGTGAGTGTAAGTGGTGTGAGTGGGGGTGTGATAACAAATTCATAACTGTTAACTCTTTGTTACTTTCTACAGGATCCAATTCAATCAAAAAGAAGTCCATTTTCAGTGTATAGTCAACTCCAGAATTATTGGCACCCTTAATAAAAATGAACATATTATGAATATTATGAAACATACTGCTTTTTCCTAGTAAGGTTCATCCGTGGTGGATCCGGAGCCAATCCCATTAACACTATGAAGGTGATGCAAGAATACACCCTGGATCCATCGCAAGCACCATACACACACTCGTTCACACACTCGCTCACAGTTAGGGATAATTTAGTGTATTCAATACCAGCATGGTTTTGGGAGGTGGAACGAAACTGGAGAACCCAGAAACCCACACAGACAAGGAACCCTGGAGCTGTGACGCAGTAATGCTACCCGCTGCACCACCGTGCCACCCACAATGAGTGATATTTAGCTTAAGCATACGGGGATGATGTAAACTTTTTTATTTTAACCTCAGTGAAACCTTTCTGCCAAAGTTGTATTTGACGGTGTGCACCGTTTTTCTGCAGAACACTGGTTTCAAATTTATTGGCACCCCTCCAATTAATATTTGGTATCGCCTCTGCTGGAGAGAATACCAGCACAGAGTTTCATCATGTAGTACCTAACAAGGTAGCAGACACTTGTAGAGAACATTTTAAGCTTGTTTATCTAGTTAGGTTTCCATATGTGGAATATCCCCTTTACTTCAGAAAGTGGAGACAGGGTCTAGGGTTTGATCCCGGACTTGTGAGTGGAGTTTTGCATTGTCTTCCCGTATCCGTGTCGTCTTCTTCTGGGTTCTCTGGTCACATTCCAACGCCCGGATATCTGCTAGTCGGTGGGGTGTGTGTGTGTGTGTGTGTGTGTGTGTATGGGTGGGTGCATATGTGTGTCCATCCAGAGCGTATTACTGTGTTGCACCCAGTTTTCCTGAGTTAGGCTCCAGATCCATCACAACCAAAGATAAGATTACTGAAGATCAACAAATAAATACAATACTTATGAGGATTATTATTGTTATCGTCAATGCAAATAGTTGTATTAAATGTAAACCGAAAATAAACTCTTATACACACACTATCAAACTGTCATTTTGGTTGGTAGTGTGTGTAATAGCTTTAACATGTGACTGAGAGACTGAGAGTTTGATAGTGTGTGTGAGAGTAACCTAATTGGTTAGGCAAAAAGAAAAAGTGAAATGTACAACAGCGTATCCATCATTGCAGTACATATTTTGTCATGAATGGTGTAGGTGTGTATGTGGTCACAGATATTTGGCCAGGTGATTGAGAGCTCTATTTTGGATCTAAGACTTATTTTGTGTCAGTGTCGTTGCATTGGGAAGACATTGATAAAGTGTTATTCTACATGAGGCTGCAAACTGGTGATCTCTCTCTCTCTCTCTCTCTTTCTTTCACACTCTCCTTCTCTCTCGGGCACACATACACGCATATTTTTGCTGTCTGAAGGCTAAAGGTCACATGTCCATTCTCACCCAGGCCTGCTAACATGACCTACTCATTTACTGGTTGTCTCCATTGTGATGATATACATCTCCCTTCGTGGACTCCACCTCTCATAGGAGAAAGAACACGCTCTATAATCCTCTTTAACTCACAGTACTCTTGTCCAGGTCCAGACCTACAAAAATTCTCCACTGTTGTCACTAGATCATCATATTATACAGTCATGTAAAAAATAAAAATAAGTACACCCCATGGAAATTGTTGGCTTTTTTGACATATTTGGACAAGCAAACATTTGATCATCTTTGAAACTGTGCCTATAAATGAAGTTGATATACTTGAAAAATTGCTTTTTCGATCATTTATTCAACAGAAATATCAACATATGTGATATTCTTCTGTGGAAAAAGTAACTTCACCCTTGGCATCAGAAGGTAGTATTGCCCCCATTTAGCAGAAATAACTCCTTCTAGGCGTTTTGCGTAATTGTCGACCAGACTTGCTGGAATTTTTGACAACTCTTCCATGTAATATTCTTTCAGTTGCAAGATGTTTGAGGGTTTTCTTGCATGTACGGCCCGTTTCAAATCCCCCCACAACATTTCAATTATGATTCAAATCTGGGCTTTGACTAGGCCTTTCCATAACCCTCCATTTCTTCTTTTTGAGCCATTCCTTGGTGGATTTGCTCGTGTGTTTAGGATCTTTATCCTGTTGAAAGCTCCACTTTCAGTTCAACTTCAACTTTCAGACAGATAGGCTCACATTATCTTCAAGCAGTGTTTGATATGATGCAGAATTCATAGTTGAATCAATGAATGCAAGCTGTCTAGTCACTGAGGAAGTGAAGCAACCCCAAACCATAACATTTCCACCACTGTACTACACAGTTGGTATGAGGTGCTTCTCCTGAAAAGCTGTCTTTTTTCAGCACCAAACATGTCTGCTGTTACTGTGACCAAACAACTCTATCTCTGATTCGTCTGTCCAGATCACATTATTCCAAAAGGCCTAGTCTTTGCCTATAAGCTCATTGTCAAACTGTAGTCTTGCAAAGGCTTTTTCCTGAAACACCTCCCATGCAGGTCAAATTTGTGCAATCTCTTTCCGATTGTAGAAGCATGCACTTTGACACCAACAGTTGCAAGACTTACTAGCAGATCTTGTGACGAAATGTTTGGGGTTCTTGGAGACTTCTTGGACTGAATGTGTTGGGACGGCCAGTCCTGGACAAACTGGCAGTTGTTTGAAATCTGCACCATTTTGAGATTATTTTCCTTACAGTGGAACGATGTATTTCAAATAATTTGGAGATCTTTTTAAATCCCTTACCAGACTCATAAGCATGCACAACCTTTTTTTCTGAAGGTCTTACAGAACTCTTTAGATCTTGGCATGATGACACCACACATCTCAATAGCAAAGGGAACACCAGACACTAGATGTGAGAGGAATATAAATAAGACCGGTTCCACCTGCACTTCCTAAGCAGGTTCTAATCACTGGCATCCAATCTTGAACACCCGATTCTAATTTCATGCATTTGAAGGTGTGATAAATGTAGGCGTGTACATACATGACTGATCTATTTTTTGGTTAATTTAAATTGTAAAAAGTACTACAAAATGTAAATTTTGTCATATGATAGAGTATCACTTTTATTAAAGTGCACCTATTATGGTTTTGAAACATGCCAAATTTTGTTTAAAAGCTCTCATACAATAGATTTACAAGCATCCGAGATCAAAAAACACTTTAATGTGCTCATAATTTAAATTGCAGCATTACCTTTTTTCCCCAGTGTCACAAACGACTCATTCTAAAGGATTCATTCTAAACTCCTCCTTTCAGAGAACATACTCTGCTCTGATTGGTCAGTTGTCCTAGTCTGTTTTGATTGGTCTACCGCTGTCAGCGTGTTTCAAAAAAGAAACGCCCACTACCGTAAAGAGTTTCAGTTCCATCTGAAAAGAATTAAGACCAGAGGCGGGTTTTCTTTTTTGTTACAAACCTAGGTAGGTTTGTACAGGAAGTAAGTCTGGAATTAATAACGACTCGTTTCGGCTGTTCAGAATCGGTTCCTTCTTTTGGGAGTCAACAACTCCGTTTGTTGTTTGGTTTGATTTTTGAAACTTTGCAGACGTTTTTACATTCACAAACAGCTCTATAACACACTACATGAAGGGTAATATTTGAAAAACCATAATAGGTGCACTTTAATCAGCACTGTTTCAAAGAGGATCAAATGTTTTGCTTGTCCAAATACATAAAAAAATTAATTAAAAGCCAACAATTTTGACCTTCTGGGGACATTTTGCTGGTCCACCACAAAGGAAAGTGTTTTACAAACACTTTAATACAGATTTTATTTAAAACCCAGACAAGCCAAAAGTGTTGTTTAGGGTTATGTATAGGTGTATAACATTAATTAGCTGCATTATTAATTATGTCAATGGAGGGTCCTCACAAGGATAGTACAACAAATGTGTGTGTGTGTGTGTGTGTGTGTGTGTGTGTGTGTAAGAGAGCAGTGAAGCGTCTCATACAGAGACACTAGAGGCTTGAAGAAAGTCACACTTTTTGCGTGTACATGTGTATGTGAGAAAGAGGGAGAACCTTTGGTAAGTTTGAGTTTCTATTTACTTTTCCTTTGTCGAAAAGAAAACACATAGTCATCTCTGCCTCTCTTCTTTTCCCCACAAGAACAAAGAGAGAAAAGGACAAAGAAACAGACAGAGAAACAGACAAAGCGAGAACGAGTGACGTCCTGGAAAGAGGAGAAACTTACAAGAGGCAACGTAAATTCTTCATAATTTCACACAGTACTGTCTAAAACTCTAGATCTATAACCAATTTCTTACTGTATCATTTATCAGTTAATTCGGTTTTTTTTTTTTAATATAATAAACTACACTTTTTTTTAATACAGTGTTAACGGTTGTCTCTGATACTGACTCAATTACTGTAGTCTGCTATGTGTTATACTTTGTTATCCCGCAGTGCTGTTAAATACGTGATTCTGATTGGCTGACAGACATTCTGAGGCGTGCAATCATTTTTCAGTAAATGCACAGCTAAAGTAGTTCCAGTCAGGTCTTGACCGCATTACAGTTCCATATCACTTCGCTAAGTTAACTGAAATAATAGAAGAGTTAGCTTACACACATTTAACAACAAACGAAATGATGGACAATTTCGATTTTCCAGAAATAAGTAAGTAATAATTGACGACCGTTGAATTATTAGGAAATAATGCGCACCCGAGGTGTTAATGCGGCTTCGTGGTGAAGCGCAGTCTTGACCTTATTAGAGAGAGAGAGCGAGCGTGCGCGTGCGTAAGAGAGCATGTATGACTGCTGTAAAGAAAAGCCGGTGAACAAGCATTTATTTATTTGTTGTATTTTCTGCAGTAATAAAAACTGCAGTGAACAAGTAGGCCTATCGATAGTTATTTATTTATTTGTTCTATTTTTATATTTTCAGCATAAAACAAAACAAAACAAACAAACAAAAAAAAACTGTCTCTCCCTCCATATCAATAGTTGAAGCCTCCATTACTAGCTCTAAAATGACGTTTTAGAATTAGCATTAGCATAAATTAGTTCCACACACAAGAGCATTTTAAGGACAAAAACCTGACAAATGTCCTGAAATAAAACAGCTGAACAATGTCTTGAGGTGCAATTTACCACACTGACCATAACAACAACAACAATAACAAAAAACAAAAAAAAAACATAGGAAACGCAATACCTAGCTGAATCAAGCGAACAAGTGCGCTAATGTTAGTAAGATACTTCACCCAAATACTAACTCAATACAGTACAATAAAACTGACTGTATAAGCAAAGAAAAAAAATAATCCTTTGACATCGCAATAAGGGCCCTCTGTGATGAATTTCTTCCTATAGGGTTTAATTAACACCCACACTGTTGAATTAACACATTTATTGCAAAGCACTCAGAAATACTTGACACCTCTTATATTACATGGAACAGGCTTCACCTTTCTCTCCATGTCATCCGTTGCTGTTTCCTAATTTCAGCCTAATAACACGAATAATAACTGGACTTTGTGATTGCCACTCACAGATATGTAAAATAGGATCATTTTCCTCAATAAATAACTGACCAAGTATAATATTTTTGTCTCATTTGTTTAATTGGATTCCTCTTTATCTACTTTTAGGGCTTGTGTGAAAATCTGATGATGTTTTAGGCCATATTTATACAGATATATAGAAAATTCTAAAGGGTTCACAAACTTTCAAGCACCATTGTACATCCCTAAAATGTACAGTGTGCAGGGTGCCTGCCTGTGTTCCCGGGATAGGCTCCTGATCCACCATGACCCTAACAAGAATAAAGCGATTACTGAAGATGAATGACCGTTAATACCAGTAAAAAAAAAAAAAAAAAGAAAGAAAAGAAAGGACTTCAATAATCAAACCTCTTGGACTAGTCGTTCCTCTGTTACAATTGTGTGCACCTTTTATACCGTGTTTGAGGATCCCAAAAATAACATCCTTTCATCAGCCTCACGAGCCGCTCTAATATCACTGAAATTCGTCTCCCGTCTTAATTTACTTCTTTCCTTGGCTCTCATTTAACTCGAGCCTGCTGAATGCTTTCCTTTTATTGGCTCACTATTGCAACACCTGAATAAATTAGAGCATGTGTGTCATGTATATTAGATGTGGTACACTTTTACGAAGTTAGAGCCAGCACCGGGAGTCAGAAAAAAACCTGTAATTGTACGTATGCCTTCTTTTTGTGCTTGTGCTGTAGTCACAAAAGATTCCACAGTGTACATGTTTACTGGACTTTCTAAGAGTTCATTTGATGCTATAGGTGTCAGGTCTTTCTTGTTGTTGTTTTTGTTGTGAACCCTACTTTCCTGGCCATCATGTTATAAGGTAATGTTAATATTACATGATGTGATCATATAATATGTGGTTTTACCAGATTCTTGAACATTGGGTGTATTCACTTCTGTTATTGCATGTGTGTTCGTCCATGTGGAGACAGATGGTGTCTGGTGTCTGGCTCAGACGTGCCACCATCTGCTCACACACAAATCAAATAAAGCATGTTCTTATTGACTCAAAGCAGTAGAGACAATAACACATAGGACATAGACGGAGGTACTAATTGAGTCAATATGAGACAAGTAAGCAGTTAACACTGTTTGTTTGTAAGGGGCATTCATTGGCCTTTATTCGTCACGTTGCGCAGAGACGTATGACGTACGAGCAAATCTGTGTCTTATTCACGAACGTGTGACGTCAAAGCTGTGATTCGATCTCTAATGACGAATCCGGTTCAGCTGCGTGGAAACAAGCTCCCATCCGTTAATCCCACATGCTTATGATATGACCCAATTTACCCCTTATACGTATACACCTAATTTACATGACTGAAAACACACTGATTTATGCAGTTCTCGCGATACTGAGGCAGTAAAAGCAAAGCATTCAGGATCCTATCAAGAGCTGGGGAAAGAAGTAAATGGAAGCGCGAAAAAAATATACATTGCGGCGATGCTGAGATAATGGTGTTTTTGTAGAGATGAAACAAACAGCACAACTATAGCTTTTTTCATAGTTCAATACCGTATACAAATGCCACAATAAAATTATTATATTTAAACCTGATTATGAAAAGGGGGGAAAAAAGAAATACTTATGAAAAACTGGAAATTCTTAAAGCAGTGAGTGTATACTTTGTAAGTCGTTCTGGATAAGGGTGTCTCCCAAATGTAAGTGTGAATGTAATGTACTTTCATACGAGCCCATTAACCACTACTATGGAGTGTGAGATCACAAATAAATTCAATGCTGAACACGGGACACCCCCAAAAGAGGTGGACATTCCATTTTATGGAGGTTAAACCAAATATGAAAACAGGTACAAATATTTTGAGCAGTAAACCTACAGATCTGGATACAGATAGTGGCAGTGTCACAAACAGGAGAAGAGGCACGTAGATCAACTGAACAGGATTCTTATTCACAGAACGAAAGATCTATTTGCGATAATCAAGTAGGTAAGTAAACGGCGTGAGCGGTTCTTTTTTGATAGCCGTGAATGGCACAAACCGTTCAATATGGATAATCACACTTGAGTGAAGAATCGTTTCCTTTTTTTATAGGATGAAGCGTGGAGGGCAGAGGAGACTGATGGATCGCGGACTGATGGATCGAGGGATTCGGATGACGTTGAAGGTGAGGAGTAACCATGAAGGAAGTCAGGTAAGTATACTCTCATGCTGAGACTGATGAGACCGGACAACAGTTTCTTGAGTGGGATCTGACAGGTGTGGCAGGTTAATAGTCCGGTGATCTGTGAACTGGTAGTTGGAGCTGAAGGACCTGGTGTTGATGGGATGCTGGCTGAATCCGTGCCAGGCATTGTCTTACACGCTCCGATTAGATGTTAGCTTAATTATAGAGATATGCCAAAGATGAAACTGATAAATAAAGAAACAAAGTTGGCCTACGCTTGCTTGATTTGAATAGTACGTCTTAGCTGAATAAAAATGCTTTTAATTAGATAGGCTAAATGAAGTAGGTCTAGTAAATTAAAGCCGAGCATGGCCTCGAAGTTTCATCATTTAGAAATAACATTTCAGATTCTCTGCTTTTTTTTCTTCCCCCCCCCCCCATTTAAAATGAATGGGTATTTTCTTTGAACTCTTGCGACTGTGACCATCCATCAGTGTGTTCTTTCTCTCTACAGAAGGGTGACTGTGTCCTTGATGACAGCTCTCTTAACATGTCACATCCTGTCTGATGTGAGTTTGTGTGTGTGTGTGTGTGTGTGTGTGTGTGTGTGTGAGTGACATGCTTTTTCCCTCTGCATTAAAGAGACATTAGCAGTGAAATATTCATGTGAAATATGGCGTGGTTGGACCGGAGCAGTTCCAAGGCCAGACATACATTACTCACACTCCAGAAATCGCAGACACACATGCTCAGTCATCCTCGCATACATTTTCTCCCACCCACCCACTCCGTCAAACACACACACACACATTAGTCTTCCACCATTCCAAGGAGTCAAAGCATTCACTTTACATATACAGATGAAAATGAGAACGCTGGTGGGATGGTTGTCGTTCATTCACTAGAAATTTTAGCATAATTTGTAACGAAATTAAACATAAGGCTTTAATTTGAGGACGTTTATGGAAAATGTACATTAAAACATCACTGACCAATTGGTCCGCCAGGTAACATTTTTCTTTGTCTAAGAAACTTAGGTTATGCTGGATGCGGTGAGTTTGGGACTTTAAGACATTTTTAAAAATGCCTTAGTTGTTCACAAGCTGAGTAATTGATGACAGAATTTTCATTTTTGGGTGAACTATCCCGTTAATAACAGAAATTTTAAATCCTCTGCATTGTAGGTTTAACCTGAGTGGAGGCATGGTTTAGCATAGATCTGCACTGGGAGGGAGGTGTTTGGAGATAAGCTAAGACTAATCAGCTAGTCAATAGCTAGGGCTATTGACTAATGACAATTATTATTATTATTTTTTTTTAATTTGATTTATTTATTATTATTTTTAAACATTTTTATGTTTTAGGGGGGGATTTAGAGAAGAAGCGCAGCCAAAATGCACTACTGTTCTGCTGTCACACCGAGTGAATGAATCAGCCATCATAATAGATTTTAGAAAGCCTTGTTTAATTCAATAAAGGAAAGAGAGGAAGACTAAATTCTTGAACTAAGAGGTTTGTAGGTGGAAAAATAAATAACTGTTTATCGGCCATGTAAGATATTATTTTCACAATTGTCCTTGGCAGCTGCTCGTATTGGAACAGACAGTGTAACAATAAAGAAAGGGTAGAATCTTGGCACAGACATCATAATGATTTGTGTGTGTGTTTGTGGCTATGTGTTGTTGTTGTTTTGTTTTTTTTTTTGTTTTTTTGGGTTGTCCTCATAATGATAGGTTTAAAGATTTTTTTAAATAATTTTTTTATATATATATATTTTTTTTTTACAACTGCAACTTTTATTTAATAAATAAATAAAGACTTGTTTTAAGTTAATGCATTTATGGTGTGTGTGTGTGTGTGTGTGTGTGTGTGCGCGCGAGTGCTAAACCTAATCAATATGTGTTAATTCACAGCACAGTGGGATGATGGAGGTCATGAGAAACTGTTTCTCTCTCTTTTCCTAAACCCTTTACTTCTTTTTTTTTTTTTCTCTCTCAAGATAGAAAGATAAACAGAATTGATGCTTATAAAATTCTCCTTTCTTCTATTTTTATGTCCGTCTTGCTCACCCACTATTTATCTCCCTTGCTTCTTTCCTGTCTTGTAGTATTTTGACCTTATCTAAGTTCGTTTGCCGTGTTTGATTAGTTACGGTTGCTTTGGCCATTGAAAAAGGGGGAAAAAAAAGAAGCAAGATCATATTTCTCATACACACCAACACACTGCCTATGTGTATTTGTATGTAGTACATGTTACATACAGAGAGCACATATCAGCCTTTGTTGGAAACGAAGCTGTTATTGAGGAACAGACTCGTAAGTACACTAATACATAATCTACTAATATGCATCATCTTTCTCTTTTATTCATTCATTCAATCAATCAATCATTCATTCATTTATTTATTGGAGCCATGAGAGATTTTTATTCATAAATTCCCAAAAATCGGTTACAGTAAATTCCCCTAAGTGTGAATGATGGACTGGCGTCCTACTCAGGATACAAGCTACATCTGAACGTGAAAATCAACTATATACTTTTTGTAGACTTTTCTTGGGTTATCCTTAGAAAACCTGGACCTCAAAATTTGAAGGATCTGGAGAGATTCTGTATGGAGGAATGGGCTCAGATCCCTTGCCATGTATTCTCCAACCTCATCAGGCATTATAGGAGAAGACTCAGAGCTGTTATCTTGGCAAAGGGAGGTATTGACTAAAAGGGTGCCAATAATTGTTGCACACCTATATTTAACAAAGATTGTTTTATATAAACCTGTGTTTTATTTGGAATTCTTTGATATCCATGAGAGCAGAGTATTTTTGTGAATTTTTTGAGCTAAACCCTAAAGACTTAAAATTTTTCACAGCCTTCTTTGCTCATATTTACCAAGGGTGCCAATATTAGTGGAGAGCGCTGTATACGAATTAAAAATCAGGGTGGAATTTGTGTGTAACCTTAAGTGTAAGAATGTACTAAAGAAACTGAGATGTTCTTTTCTATGGAACTCCAAATTGAGCTCAGATGCATCCGGGTTTCTTTACCTATCCCTGAAATGTTTATAGCTCTTTATTAGAATATAAAGTTTCACAATTCACAGTGAACCATCTGACCAACTGCCAAGCCACGGGGTCCATTCATCTCTATAATCAAATTGTGTCGAGAACGGGCTGGGGAGTAAAATCATTTCCACATTTTTAAATGTGCCCAGGGGCAGCATGGGATCCATCTTTCTGGAATAAAAGAAGTATGGGAGTTACTGGCCAAATGCAGGTTCAGTGCTTGTAGATCTTACCCATGTGCAAAACCATTTAGATCTTTGTTATAGAGTGTAGATTAACCGTTGATCATTATTCTGTCTATTTTAATTTAGTCCCTTGATCAGAAAACATGACTTACTATTAGTTAACTCTTGGATGGCTAATTCCAATTACATAGCTAGGTATTTGGGTAGACAGACAGATAGATAGATAGATAGATAGATAGATAGGTAGATAGACAAGTAGGTAGATAGATAGATAGATAGACAGGTAGGTAGATAGATAGATAGACAGACAGGTAGATAGACAGGTATGTAGATAGACAAGT
>JANDJT010000081.1:2038357-2049620 GCA_024331685.1 Stegophilus panzeri
TCTCTCTCTCTCTCTCTCTCTCTCTGTCTCAAACAAAACCCGGAAGCTGATCTTGACCTCACTTGACTTCCCTAGCGTAGTGAGAAATGAACCAAGAGAGGAAAGTGTGTGTAAGTTCTTAAAGTGAAGATTTGCCGTTTACAGCGTTTTATTTGTTAGAGAATAGCACATACATTGTATCCATTTATAGTTACACATCCTTGTGTAAGTTGTTACTTTAGAAACGATAAGGTATTAGAATCTTGCAGTCAGTTACAGAGCTGCTGTTACAGAACATTAACCAACACCTTCTGACCAATCAGAATCAAGCATTCGATAGGCATCTATAATGAATGCTCCTTTAAGTACGGAGAGAGTGAGAGTGCGTGTATGGGACCGTGTATGTGTATGTGAGAAGATAATTGTGTATCTGTGGAGCAGAGGTGTGTGTGTGTGTGTGTGTGTGTGTGTGTGTGTGTTAGACAAAGTACTGCTATTAGATTGAGTGTGCTTGAAGTCTTGTGCTTAAGTGCTTTGGGGAAATGTTTGTGTTAGAAACTGGTCTGGGGGGTCTTTAGGAATGGTGTTAGTGTGTGTATTGGTGTGTGTGTGTGTGTGTGTGTGTGTGTGTTTCATTGCATAAACAGTTGTCTAGTTGAGTTCACTATCAGTCTATCAGTCATGCCAACCATATCCATTTAACAAGAATTTTCTAATTCTTGAGAGTTTCTAATTTTTCTTCATATATTTATTAAGTGTTTATTTTATTGATTCTTGTTTTCTCTTTGTTCTTTAAAATTTTTTAAAAATAAATTTCTAATAATTTCTTCATTTTTCTGCCACAGCTTTGCCCGTTAATTCATATTGCGATGTATGCCATGAGCGTTACTTTTTGCATAACATCAGACTGAAGCGTGTGCACACATGCGCGCGCGCACACGCACACACACCTGAAATAGTGATGCTCCAGGGCTCCTGTTCACATTTGTTCTTCTGGCGCATCTGTGATTGGCAGGCAAGGTGTTGTTAGAAGGTTCAAAATGAACCGTGTTGGCTTTTGCTCTACTGTGATTGGCTGGAGGCACGGAGGCGTGCAAGTGTGGTGTTGGATTGGTCAGAGTTTAGCCGTGCAAGTCCCTTCCTTGGTAACTCTGAGCGCCTAGTTTCTTTCTCAGGACTCCAGGTTTAGATCTGTAAACTATAATTTGGAGCTTCAGAAACCAACACTGTACTTTTCCTCTCAGAATGAAAGGCATCTTCTTACTATACTGAGCTACAGTAATGAACTGTTTTGTGTGTGTGAGAGAGAGAGGAGAAGCAATGCGTGTTCACTTCGCCATGAGCATACTGTAGGCCTGGTTTCCCATCCAGGAGAAGAAGGGAGGAGGAAAAAACAATACAGTAGCAGCAGAAGTCACGAGCAGATGTACGGATGGATGGATGGACAAATGTCTAGCGGATTAAGGCGTCAGAAGCAATAAGTATGTTTGTGTTTGATTAAGCCTGGCTTTTGCAACAGCATAAGCCATGATGAGTGCGTAGGAAGGATGTTTTTTTGTAATCTGTTTCGGCCACGTTGTTGTTGTTGTTTTTTCTTGGAGTTAGTGTGTTGCAAGGCCAATCAGACGCTCGGGACTCAGTGGATTCGGGACTGTCCTGATCTCCTGGGAAGTTCTGACATCGTGGAAATCTGATGTAGGATTGACACTTGGGGAACTTTCTGACAGTTTGGTCCTCGGGGGGTATTTTTAGCATCCACCTCAGTTCGAGGCCTGAGTCACTTGAGGTCATGCGACTGATAGAGATGAGTAAGACCTTGCGCTATATGGAGACACTTTGCCGCTGCTGTTTCCTCATATTCAGTCATCTGGCCTGGGTTGCGATTGGACTTGGAACTGTTTCATGAAGCTTTTCAAAAAGATATTACGTACTGTTGATTAGCACAATTTTTTTTTTTTTTATCATTAGGAACTTTAGGACAGCGGACTTTTTTTGTTTGTTTGTTTTACTCTGAACCAACACATTTTTGGATATTTCCCATGGACTAGTGTTACATATCTCTGTCCAACCTGCTGAACCCTGAACTCCAAGCTTTTCTGGATCGCTGCTGAACAGGTCAGAGCTTCCTTGAACTCCATTTTTTCCTCATCAACACTGGAACAGTTCTGATTCGCTTTTATATCTATATACGAGAGTGGTTGCTCTGATTGGAATAAGCTCACAGGAGAAGTGTCGTCGTCTTCACAGAAACGAAGTCCGCTGAAAACAAGACTAAAATGGGAAATACAGGTGGGAGAAGCCAGACATCATCGACAGAGGCTGACCTGATTTGGTTAGCAAAGCAGGAGAAGAACGCAGGTAAATCATGGCAACGTAGTGAGTAGCTGGATGAGAACTACTACTAATCAGTAGTGGATGATGGTGATTGGAGATTCCACTACCAATAATTTAATCTTAATTTCAATGTTTTTTTTTTTCCCTTAAACATTATTGTTCGCTCAAATGAGCTCATATGTTCTTGTTGACCGAACAAAGCTGAGGTAACACATCAAATTGAACTAATGTGTGGTTACTAAAGGAATAAGACATGACAGGGAGTGCTGTTGTAGGGAAAAAAAAAAATATCAACAGCATGATGTCTTCTTTGCCAACGAGTAGAAATTTTTATATATTAACGAATGACGCGTCATGCTTTTTAACCATTTATAGTCACATTTAACGTTGCAGAATGTCCACGAAACAAGTTAGTTCCTGTTTAACAGTCGTTTCATCACAAGCCTCATTTTTTTTTTTCTCTCTCTCTTTCTGAAAGTTAAAAAGACAAAAAAAAAACGCAGCTTGTCAAGTTAGAGAGAAACCGGAAAGCGCAACGCTATCAATCCTGAAGGCTTTCCCATGGCAGAAAAGGTAGTTACGTACAACTTTACCCCGATTGTTACAAATCTGACACCGGAGCCTGCTTCCATAAATAAACACTCCCTTACATAAAGCGTCACCGTGTCAAAAATGATATGTTTTCCTTTGTTAAGTAACAAGACGCTTGTTAAATTATGTTTGTTATTACAAGTCCTTGTGTATGGTGCTACTATAGAAACTAGGGCCGGGCGACGTGACAAAAATATCATGTCACTACTATACACAACGCGTATTATGAAATATAATTTAGTTAACAAACTGTCCAAAACACTAGTAAAAAAATTTTTTACTACAACCCCAATTCCGGAAAAGTTGGGACGCTGTGTAAAATGTAAATAAAAACAGAATGCAGTGGTTTGTAAATTCACACTAGACCATAGAAAATATATTAAATGTTTAAACTGAGGAAATGTACCATTTTAGGACAAAAATAAGGTAATTTTGAATTTGATAACCACAACACGTCTCAAAAAAGTTGGGACGGGGGCAACAAAAGGCTGGAAAAGTAAGTGTTAGTGAAAAGAAAGAGCTGGAGGGTGATTGGGAACAGGTCAGTAATATGATTGGGTATAAAAAGCGTAACTTATAGAGGCAGAGTCTCTCACAGTGTCCCAACTTTTTTGGAATTGGGGTTGTAACTTTGATGATACTTTTTAGTAAATGCCTAGAAAAGAAAAAGACAATTGAGGTGGGTTTTTTTTTTTTTGTTTTTTTTTTAAATGACGTCAAATCAGCGGCATCCATTCAGTACCATTCCATTTGTAATTATTAAAAACATAAATATATCACCATACGAACAATATCTCGGAAAATTCATTTATCGTAATCGTTTATCACGAGGCTGATGTTATATCGATATAATTATATCGACCGAGCCCTAATAGAAACTGTAATATCATGTGAATGCCGGCCGGCACTGTTATCAGAGCTGGTGCCATAGAAAATGAGCCTTTTGAGAGATCAGATTTGAGATGCTGTGGCGTAAAGAGTTTCGGTTTCATATAATTATGTTAAAATGTATTAGTCTTGCAGTGGACTCTAGTCATTTGGTTTTAGCTGTTTTTTGTTTTTTTTGAAAGTCAGCACAATGTTAACGGGTTCATCTCCGTATTCGCCGTGTGTATTTTAAGGGCTGTGTAGGGCCAGTGCTAAATGCGGGCTATATTCCTAGCATTTTTGAGACTGTGGCTTTACTCGAAGTGCTCGTTTAGCCCAGTCAAACCGAGGGCAGACAAACCACACCAAGAGACGCAGGAGCAGGGGATGTAAACCAGCCACTCGACACAAACGCTGTAAACCAGCAGAGGTTCATGGACTCGAAGTGCTTATAACGAGGAATTATTAACTACTTGTGGCGTGCTCATGTTTCTTACGTGCCGAGCGCGTGTCTATAATTTCGGCTCGGAGTTTCTTCGCGCGTCTGTAATTTTGCCAGTTTATGCCGTGCGTCTCTTTATTACTTCTTTACGTGTCTGAGTTGGATGCGTGCGAACGAGGGGAAATAACCAGCGTTTTGAAAGAGACGACCTAATCCCACTCGATCCCTCTCGTCATTTCATAACGGCGTGACTGTGTGTGTTGTAGTGTTTACCAAACACTCCCTCGCAAAACCACGGCGTGTGTAGAAGCCTGCGTTTCCCACCAGCGGCGTGCATGTTAGATTTATGTATCGGGGAGAATAAAATGCAAAGTGGTTGCGACACGGTCTGTGTATTAAGCAGAAGAACAGAAATAGAGAGCGGGAGAGAGAGAGAGAGAGTTTGTGTGTGTGTGCATGACGGAATGTGGAACACTACATGAGGACAGGAGGTCCACCCTGTTCAGACACGCCTGCGAGTGTGTGTGTGTTTGCATGGGCTTTCAGAGGGGGATGGGCTCACACAGGAGTACGTGCATGAGGGAGAGACAGATGCCTCATCCTTCTTTCTAGGTTCTGTCTTAAGGCCCTTGTGTTGAAGCATGTGTATGTTTTTGCGTTGCAATGCCGACATGATGGGGTCGTGTGTATCTACGACGCTGGGCAATGCTGATTGGTTGAGCAGGAACGTATCGCTCGAAGTCCGAACGCAAGTGAAGGCTTAAAATGCATTGCTGTCTTGGTTGTGTTTGAGGTTACGTCGCCTCACTCCCCGCCTGTAGGATTATTTTAATGAAACGAAAATTGTACCGATTTTCCTCCATAAAGTATTCAAAACCAGCCGTCTTTCACACTGGCCTCCATCCCTCACGGTCCCGCACAGCAAAAAATACACTTGGATATTTTTTTTTTGGTCCGACGTACTTGCTTAATCCGACTGCAAAACTCTGGCGTGCACTGCTATGATGAGAACAGAACATGAACGTACAAGCCAAAATAGACTAGCTGTCCGTGCCGTCTTTGACCCGACTTGGAGAAAATCTGAAAAGTCAACCTGTGTGGTCAACTTGAACACCCGATCAGCAATTTAGAACACGGAGATAAGAAAATCTTCACAGAACATCCTCACGTGTTCACAGACACGTGGACAAAGAAGCGTAACGCCTATACGTCTGTGTTCGCATATTTATGAACACACAAGGTCATTGTGTTCAAGCGATACCATCGCAGGCTAAAGTTTCCCTCATGAGGAACAGCTCGTCATTTTTCCAATTTTATCCACAATAACAGACGAGTCATACGACCTCAATTCGGAAAAAGTCGGGACAGTATGGAAAACGCTAATAAAAACAACGAGGAGTGATTTTGTAAATGTACTCTGAGTTGTATTTAAACGAAAAACGTATAAAGACGAGGAACTGCATGGTTTTTTGAAGGTAAACGTTTATTTTGAAATTGATGCATGGAACATGTTCCAAAAAGGCTGGGACAGGGGCAATGTAGGACTAATAGCGATGTGACGAGTTGAAATAAGAAGGTGATGTGAAACAGGTGAGGCAATCGTCTAATCATAGTATATAAGGAGCCTCCAGAAAAGGCCTGGTCCATCAAGAGCGAGGACGGGTCGAGGCTCGCCGACCTGCCAACAGATGCGTCAGCGAATAATCCCACACTTTGAGAAGAACATTCCCCAAAGACAAATCGGTAGGATTTTGGGAATTTCTACAGTGCCCCTTCTACAGTGCACATTATAATTAAAAGATTCGAGGAATCTGGTCGAATCTCGGTGCGTAAAGGGCGAGGCCGAAAACCACTTCTGAATGCGTGTGATCTCCGATCCCTCAGACGTCACGGTCTTAAAAACTGTCGTGAGTCTGTAATGGAGATCCTGACATGGGCTCGGGAATACTTTGGTAAAGCTTTGGGAGTCGACACCATTCGCCGCTGCATCCACATATGCAAGTTAAGGCTTTACTATGCAAAGCAGAAGCCATACATCAACACTGTCCAGAAGCTCCGCCCACTTCTCTGGGCTCGATCTCGGCTAAACTCGTCCAACTGGTGTCTTCAGCGCCCAAACGCTTAATAAATGTTATTAAAAGAAAAGGTGATGTTACACGGTGGAAAGCAGTCGACTGTCCCAACTCTTTTGGAGTGTGTTGCAGTCATTTTGCCGTGTTGCAGTCAATTCACAAGGTTAAGCATGAAATAACGTGTTGTTAATGTGTTTTCAATATAGTACAGGATGAACTGAATTTTCAAATGATTCTTTTTGTTACCTTTTTCATACTGTCCCAACTTTTTCGGAATTCGGGTTGTAATTGATTCAACTAGTTTTGCTGCTCGCTGCCCAACACATGCTTTATGGCATTTGTGAGAAAACGTTTGCCTTGTAGACTGCTCATTTATCTGAGACCTATGTTCATTTCTAACCCATCGAGTTGATCCAGGTAGAAAACTGGCAACCACGATCCAACCGGGGGGACGTTGCACTTTTCTCTAATGTTTCTCACATTCCAATAAATGAATGATTACAAAGTGAAATATAACTCGCATGAAAACACGAGTTATGTCATGAGGTTAACGGTGGCGTGTAACGTAAAGACCTCCCACACTTTAGATGATCTGGTATTGTTTCTCTGTAGCGTGCTCCGGTGTTTTCAATTTCATTTCCATTGAATGCCACAGTGTGCTTCACAACATGGTCAAAATTTTTTATTTTTTTTAAATTACCACAGATTTGGTCCAAGATGTGTCATGTGACTTCTTCACGACGTGTATTCAGCCAAAGCCCTCTTCTTTGCCGAAAAAAAAAAAAATTAAAAAAAAATTTGTTAAATAGAATTAGTTTTCGATAAATTGTTTGGCACGGTCTGTCGCAGTGATGTTTGTTGGTAAATGAGACCTTTCAGCTTCAGTCAGGCTGAATGCATGTTGTGATGACATCACGTGGCGTGTTGTGATGTCGTCACATGACGCGTTTTGGCCCAAATCTGTGAAAAATCTACGGTAATTTTGAAAAACTGCAAGTTCCCCCCCGAAAATCGCAGAGTTTCATTTCTGCGATCGCTAAATCCTGGAGGGACTGATTTACCAACAAACATCGCCGCGAAAGTCCGTGCAAAACAACTTCGTGCAATTGCGATTTCGCCAATTCAATACGTTTTCTGCAAAAATAGTACAAAAAAAAGAAACTCTACAAGTAGCATGGTAAATTTTGAAAAACTGCCACGGCAAAAGCAAGCCCTCAGAAAACCCCTCTGCGAAGCCCTCCAAGTTCAGTACGAATGGTGAAGTGTGAAAGCTGTTTTCAAGAGAATCCGATCCCTGGTGTTCTTGAAAATGGTGGCCTGTGGTTCATTTCAGCTGACTCGCAGCACGGTCCGCATCAGGTGTGGAAGCTTTGCGCCACATGTCGAGTAACGCGATTGGTTCTACTCGTCACGTTACTTCTTTAACACGGTTATTGATGCATGAAACAGACTTTGGTAGCACTGAAGCACTTTAATTAGCTTACATTTGTGGGAGCACAGCGAAAACGCTCCTCATTTGGCAGGTATATTCCTGCACAGTGACAGCTTGACGGCTGGTACTCAGGAAAATAATAGCAAACGGCTAAAAAAAAAAAAGACATTAAAATAAAAGGTTTCTCCAGAATCTCAGCAACATCTGATGGGTTTTCCCAGACCACCACACAAACATTAATGAGCTTGTTCTAATCTGTTATCCTTGACATAGAAATAACTTGTAAGGAAGAGGCTCACATAATTTAAGTCTCACAATAAACAGATTCTAAATAAATAAATAAATAAATAAATAAATCCTAATAATGCAGGTGAATATCAAATAGATGGCCACACCCACTGCCTTTCTACAGCTGTGATTACACACGGTGTGTGTGTTCGAGTACGCTGGAATTAGTGTGTCGGTCAGCGGTTGTATGACTGAACAGGTCACAGGTTAGAATTCAGGATGGGAGGCACAGGAAATTAGGGCGGCATAGGAAATTAAGGCGTACACTCAGGTCCAGACAGGAAGTTAATGGGCGGAGCCGGTACCAAAGCAGGAAGTGGCCGATTAGTGGACGATAAGGATTCGGAGACAGGTGTACGATTGGCACCAAGGTAAAAGGAACGATTTAAATATGGAATATGTTTTTGCGAGTGTTTTGTCTCCGAGTTCAATATTAGCTGCATTATTAATGTTCAAAGCTCTTGGAGAGGAGGTTCGTTCACTGCAGTCTATGAAAGATTTATCTGTGCGGAAAGAGAGTCTCCCGGTTCGTTCTGTTTGGGTGCAGCGATGATCAGTGTTTTGCATTCTGAAGTGATCATGATTAGACCCTACTATTCATACCGAGAGCTCTGAAGCATCCTTCTCTGTAGAGGTCTGAAGTAACGCCAGAGCTGGTGTTTTATGGTCACATAAGTATCACAATTAAATCATGAACACGGCTAAAGTATTTACTGTTTTCGACCCCTTGCTAAGGCAATACGGGAGACACCTGAAAAGTTCGCTTTTCTGCATTTTCAGAGAAATCAGCAGACGGAATAAAATTCAAATAAAGAGCAAATAAGATTCGCCCCACAGAACAAGCAATTCACGGAAGAGGAAAGGATGCAGGATGTGAATGCTGTGCTGCTGAATTTGTTGGTGCACTTTGTCCTGAGCTTCAGTCTTCAGTGAGCGAGAGTCGAGTCAAAGGTGGGACTGTGGGCTCTTTGGCCAGTAAAAGATTGAAGGAGCTGTGTATCATTAAGTTAGACGTTCACACCAGACCTTTTCCTTGCTAGGCGCAGTTCGGGGGGAAAGAATTAGCTGTCCACTGACATCAAATTCTTTTTCTCTCTCTCTCTCTCTCTGCACACAAAGATTTTCTTTTTAGCAACGTTCATGAAAAACCTGAATATGTTGCCACCAAATATATTTAGGCTCTGCTGTTCACTGATTTTGATTGACACCAATCAGCCATAACATTAACACCACCTGCCTAATATCGTGTAGGTCCCTCTCGTGCCGCCAAAACCGCTCTGACCCGTTGAGGCATGGACTTCACAAGACTTCCGAAGGTCTGCTGTGGTACGTTTTCACCAAGACGTCAGCAACAGAACCTTTAAGTCCTGTAAATTGCGAGTTGGGGCCTCCGTGGATCGGACTCGTTTGTTCAGAACATCCGGGAAATCCCCCGAAATCTGAGGAATTTGGTGGCCAAGTCAACACCTTGAACACTCTGTCATGTTCCTCAAACCATTCCTGAACCGTTTTTGCAGTGTGACAGGGCACATTATCCTGCTGAAAGAGACCATTAGGGAATTACCGTTGCCATGTAGGGGTGTACTTTGTCTACAAGTGTGTTTACGTAACTTCCAAATGAACGCAAGGACATAGTGTTTTCCAGCAGAACGTTGCGCAGAACATCACACTGCCAGCGAAGGCTTGCTTTCTTCTCATAGTGCATCCTGGTTCCATCTTTTTCCCCAATGTGCATCAATGAACCTTGGCCATGAATCTGTCGCCGGTTCACTGCTTGTCCTTCCTTGGACCACTTTTGGTAGGTAGTAACCACTGCATAATGGGAACACCCCACAAGACCTGCCATTTTGGAGATGCTCTGACCCAGTCGTCTAGCCATCATTGTAACGAGATAATCAATGTTCTCCACTTCACCTGTCAGCGGTTTTAGCTGTTTAAGTTATGTTCTAGCTGATCGGTGTTTATTCCCGTCTGTTGCCGCAGCGATTTTTTTTCACTCTGCATAAAATCTGCTCATAGAATCTCCGGAGCAAAGTGTCCATCGGTTTTTCCATTTGAAAATGACCTTCCCTTCCATTAAACCACTTCAGATTGGAACAGTACAAATGGGTGCCATGGGCAAAGTGCCCCCTGTAAGGTTCATGGACCACAGCGTCGAGTTTAGAAACGTTTGTGTGAAGTTAAGTGCGCTAATCAGTGGAAAAAGGAGACAGGTGGACCATCTGACAACGTAAACAAAAAGTCTTTTCTAGTTATGTTGTGTTTTTTTTTGTTTGTTTGTTTGTTTTTTTAAAGAAACGTACCGATTGCTTGTTTTCTGGTAATGAAATCCTGCTAGTTTCCTGACAGTATTGTCAATCGATTTCAGACTATTTTGAAAAAGTGCTCCGACACAGATTGTCCGCTGGAGCTGGTCGGTAATGGGCTGGATCAGATCGATAGGAAAGAGCTCCTGTTTTGTTCCGTTTAGTTTTTTTTTTTTTTTTTTAAATGTGCTTCACATGAACGTGGTCTTTGCATTAGCCCTGCCCCTGCTCTTGGAAGATTACATACCCCAAAGCACCCACTATAAAACATTCCCGATGCTCCCGGATGTCGGATATACTTGGATATCCGACGTGAGACTGATGGCCATGTTTGCGGCTGCAGGTTGTTTTTTCGATTTATGGACCGTAACCTCACTCAGAGTGAATGGATTTTTTAAATTTATTTATTTATTTATTTATTTATTTATTTATTTATTTTCACCTTGCAAGTTTTAGAGGTTTGCACGCAACTTAAAGAGTCTCAAGCTGGCTGAATCAGGCAATCACATATATAAGATAAGATATAAGATAATACTTTATTAAACCCCAGACGGAGACATTTGGGTGTCACGGCGGCAGCAAGACAGGTGAAGAAAATAGAGATAGTAAGGAGGAAAAGACGGGGATATATTAAGAATACAGTGGATGCGTATATAAACATATATAAACATAAGAGCAAAGAGATTCAATTGACACATCAGATTTGCTATTTTTCTAGCGTAGTTTAGGAGCAGAACTCAAAAATAGTGCTTCCCATTGTTCCAGGGCGTATTGAAAAGAGGGATGGGAATGATGTGATGGAATGTCGCTCCACAGCGTAATAAAAACTCCACCGTGGAGATGATTACATCATTATAATGCACAAGCCTATCGTGCAGCTAACAGTAGCTAGTAGCTAATAAGTAGCTGAATTTCTTGTGTATATATATAGTGTGTGTGTGTGTGTGTGTGT